>BQKZ01003762.1:7600-33039 GCA_036244855.1 Temnopleurus reevesii
CACATCTCATTGATTGGCTACACTCTTAAACCTGTTTCATAGCATACGATAGCTGTTTCACCTAATGCCTTCTTACCCATATGTACCCAATCACTCGTCAATGATTTATATTTACGCATTGTATATCATTTCGTATTTCAGCTTGTCTGTCCGATCCTTGTCTTCATGGAGGCTCGTGTGAGGAGAGTGAGACTGGGTTTAGATGCACCTGCTTGCCTGCTTATGGCGGAGACACATGTCAACATGGTGAGCATGAAAATCCGGGAATGAAATAAATTAAACCAGTTGTACCGTCAATCAGGTAACAAACTTACAGTCTGTGCAGAAATCAATTTGCATTTACTGTGTGGTATATTGGAGGAGAGCAGTGTACGATAAGTATCAAAGGTCAGAGCTCAAAGGGCCCACACAAAAGGACGTGTGCAATAGCAACTTGAAATGTCAATGAAAGTACAGCTTAAGACTTTTGCATCTCACTACGTAATTAAAGAAAATGCACTGAAATTGTGAGCAACAGCACATTTTATTATTAGTCGAACAAAATTCCACAAGCTTTAAAATTGCATGAATCTACAAGCACGTTGGGCATTTGCCCATTTTCCCCATTCACCTGTGAACACTCTTATTGATTTAACCATATCCTAAATTACAAGCACTCCAATCGAATTGAATGTGATTTAGAAAGGCATATACTTATGCCCCGGTCACACAGGGCCCCGGAAGGAACACGATGCAACACGACTCTTTGTTCTGAGGCAGTTAACTGTGAATTAACAAAGAGTCGAGTTAAATCGTGTTGCTTCCAGGCCTCTATGTGACCGGGGGGGGGGGGGGGTTTCATTTGTTTTTTGTTTTCATACTCAAATAAATTTTTGGGAGCATCCCTCCAATAATTTGAACGGTGTTTGGAGGGGGAACGGGTGGGAGTGTGGGCGCTTGAGTGATACAACACCCCCTTCCCCCAAATAAGGTAATGATAATAAATGAATAAAATAGATAAATAAATAAAAATAATAGTAATGATAGAAATTAAAAAAATAGAACACTCAAATGACTTCTGAGGAATCATTTACCATCTCCCTCCAAATAAAAAAACATCTCAGTTGTGCTTTAATATGGAAAACAAATCATTGAGCCCCCAGATTCTTGAATTTGCAGGTGTGGTGGTTTAGTGGTAAACATGTAAGTCCTCCCCGATAGTGAGTCAGATAGTCATCTGCTTAATTCTCATTTCCTTTGGCAAGAAATCAATCCACATATGTCACTTTCACAAAGTTCTAATGAGTAACGGTACACCTCTCATTCTTGTGTTTCTACTAGTACTGCAAAGAGACTCCAGGGCCCCGTAAAGTAAAGGTTTGAGATTAATCGCTACCTGTATTTGATTTTGCGATCGAATGCAAACTTTAGTACATGATTTGCCATAGACTTGCGATTTATATCAATCGCTATCAGATTAGCAATTAATTGCAAACCTTTATGTTACGGGGCCCTGGCCAATTACTTGATGTGGTCTCCACTATCTCGTACTTGCTTAGTCTTAGCTATCCCCCTAATATAGACATACAGTAGTGGTGGATCTCAGATTTGTCAATAGCCAAAAGTATCTGCCGTTCAGCTGAAAAACAAAAAACAATACAAAGGTGTTAACTCTCCGCTGTTGGCTGGCAAGCGAAAAAAAGACTTGCCTTCATGAAGCCACCACACCTTTGGCAGTGAGGGTCGGGAGGGGGGGGGCGGGGTTGGCTGAAGATATGTTTTACATCGGAACAATGGCTAATGCAGTGCCAATAAGGTGGCGCCCAGCTCCCCCCTTATGGATACGCGTATGCAGTTTAAACGATGATACTTCTATGTTCCGAGGGTAAAGTTAACGCATCTTAGCAAGATAATGAGAAGAGGATAGCTAAGACCATTTCGTGCAATTGGCTCCATGAAGACTGGTAGTGTCCGAATAAAGAACTTTGAGCAGTCACAGGGTGTTGCTAGAAAGTTGCGATCAATTGCAAGTTGCAGTTTATATGAACCAATTTAAATCATTGTTTCATGAACATGAATGAAAATGCACGCTTCCATTTGCAACAGATTTGCAGTTGATTTGTAATCAATTACAACTATCTAGCAACACCCCCATTGGTATCACACTATTCAGCATCTTCATCTTCTCTTTATTTGGTGACACAGCTTTTCTGGGAAAATGTCAGATTAGTGTTATAGTTATGATTGTAAAAATGTTATTTATAGAGTAAGATTAGGTTAGACTTAAATTAAAAGTTAGATTAGAAATTCAGGTTGCTATGCAGAATTTGTTCTCGATGAATTGATGTCAGCAATTATCATGGAAGCTGTAAATTATATGATTTTTTCCATTGGCTAATTTTTATGAATGCCTATACGTGCCTTTACGATTGTTCATATCAGGGACCATGACAGGATATCTTCTAGTACACACATCCGGTGCACGCATTGTTTACACTGCACAAAATCAGTTCCGTACTAGAAAACTACCCATCATACTTTCTGATATGAACAACTGTAAATGCATGTTTACATTATTCTTGTTTTTTGGTTTGTTTTTGCTAACAGGCTGTTCCTTCAGAGCAACTAAGCAAGCAATTGAAGAACACATCAAATCATGCACCTGCCAATTAACAAGCGAAAGTCTTCCATCAGCGGTAAGTTAATGTGTAGCAAAATTAATTGACAATTCTCCCTAATCACTTTGAGACAATGTCAAGCGATATAACATAGCAATTCTGACATCATGCATTTCGCATCTGGAACATCTACAATGTATTTCCGGTCTACACTTTGAGTACTTACATCATCACAAACAATAAATTTGTGACATTATTACCCCTTGTGTGGGAGAAAACATGAATGATAATAATAATAATAGGTCCATTTATATAGCGCAATCACTATATGCCTGTACTGCGCTTGATACTAGGTACCATTACCCTGGCTATAACTGCCGAGCAAGGTATAGGCGCTCAAGTATTCCAAGGAATAAATTCCTGGCAGGTACCCATTTTTCACCTGGGTTGAGTGCAAAAAAGTGCAGGTAAATTTCTTGCTGAAGGAAATTAGCGCCCTGGGTGAGATTTGAACCACTGACCCTCTAGTTAAAAGGCGAGAGTCAGAACCACTACACCACGACACTACCAGGATGGAAATGACGAACAATTTCAGCAAATGTGTGTGTCGTAAGTAAAAGACTTTTTAGCTCAATCAAATGTCTTAAAGCCATCTAGGGACTTTTGGGGGTTCAAGCAGCCTGATTGAGAGTAATTCACTGCCTTACCCATTCAGGACAAGAATTGTTCTTCAACAAATTCAATCTCTACTTCTTCCCTAAATTGGCAACACCAAAATTCTCTTGTTATGTTACCATATTGAATCTTCTTTTTTAGAAAGCATGTTAAAAAGTTAAAAGTTGCCAATTCGTGTGGAAAATAGTAATTTTCAAATGTTGTCTGTGTTACCAATTTGAGAATGTATGACCATTTTAGTGATTGTTTTCATTTTAAAAATTCTCTGCGTCCATCGAAGAAAGGTAACAGAATGAAAATGGTCAGATTTAGTGTAAATTCTTTATCACTTTCTGCTCATGCATTTGTTATATTTGTAGCGCACTACATCAAAAGTTACAAAATGTGTTCTATCGTCCTGAAAGGGTTAATGGATGAACATCAAAATAGCAACCATACGTACAATTTTTTACCCTTGTTTTTTGCAGGTTCTTGAGCTGCAGAAGGAGAACATAGAGCTGAAGATGCAGGTGGAGGCTTTGAACCACAAACTTGCAATTATGGAGCAGTCCCATGAAAACCTCTTGACCCATATGAAGAAGCTTGAACTGTAAGCCAGGTTATTTGTTTTTTAATTTTGAGTGAACAATACTGACCTTTTCAGTTTTCAATGTCCAAAAGTAAAAACTCTCCTGCACGCAAGACAATACAAGATACCTACTTGATTCATGCAGAAATGCAGAAAAATTTGATTTCCTCTGCCTATAACGCTAATTCTAACAGGCTCCTTATCGAAGTAATTTCAAAATGTGTAATTTCAATACCACATACCCGGTTGTCGCAAAATTAGTCTAAAAAATTGTGTGAGGTGTGAATGAAAAGAGTCATAATCTTGTATAGCGTACAAAAAAAATAAAATAATCTTACGAATTTAGTTGAATATTTTGTAAAATTCAGAAGATTAAACAACTTAGTGTATATGCACAGTGCCACAAAAAATCAGATTATGCTAGAAACGGGGAATGTATTGTAATGCACCATGATCATTCTGATTCTCATTGCCATTTTTTTTTAATTGATCAGACTCCTATAATGACAATTCTTTTTTTTTGGGGGGGGGGGAGGAGTGGCGGCTGCAACCATCACCTCTTGATACTTCACTGAATGTGTTTTACTGTCTAAATGTTCTGTTATTTATGCTATATATTAGATAAATTTGTTATCCACAATGCATTATTTTCATAATTTCTCACATTTACAGTCAGATGCAGTCAGTCACAGAGAAGCTTGGCGACACAAATGGAGTGAAAGCGCCATCTCCTGTTGGGTACGACAGTTATCCCCCATCCAGGACAATTTCTCAAAGATCCCTTCGTGGGAGTCGCAGTGGAAGTACTGGTAGTTTGTCAAGTAAGTTGTTTGCATTTCATACTCAAACTCTGCCATTGATATGTAAATCTATTTAAAGGGGAACTTCACCCAGAATTTGATGTTCTTTCAGTGGGTGGAGAAAAATACAATGATCAAACTGAAAATTTGAGCAAAATCGAACAATCCATTCAAAAGTCATGAAGTTTCAAAGTTTTGATCTCCTTAAATCGGCAACATACACAAACAAAATGGCTGCCAACATGGAGAACTCTCCATGGCATTTTGCACACAAAATTTCACATTTTGATCCTTTTACAGAATATTAGATCAGGGATCAACAAGATTCATCTCAAAATGCATGCAGAATCATGTCTATATCATATTTGAAGAGAGAAGTAAAACTTTGTCTACTTTGCTAGAAAAAGAAGAAATATTTTAGCCTACATAAATCTTAGAGAATTTACTGAATTTCAGACCTTTTCAGACATTAGTTGTTATTTTTTTCATTGTGAAATATCAATGCCCACAAGACTATGGGGTTCCAATGAGTGAACATTTTAGTGAATTCATTGTCGGGAAATTCTCGAAAATGAAGCACTGGCGAACATTTTAGCTTATATTGTATATTGTTTGATTAATTTTGGAATCTTGTGCATAATTTTGACCAGCATTTGAACCACATTCTGTATTTAGTATGCATTTATATGAGTGTCACTCTGCATATTTTATTCTAATGACTTCACTATCTCCACTTTTAATGTTTCATCATCTTCATAGGTCTATTTTCTCCTTTTTCTCTCTTGTCAGGTTTTCGAAACTCCATGGAATTTATCTTTACACCTAGTCCTCGATCAGACTCATGGCAGATTCCATTTGAGTTTAAATGCATCGGAACGCTTATGTAAGTCAAATAGAGGAATCATATCTTAGCTTCTTTCATTTTGTTTCAGTAACAGGGGTTGTGGAACTATGATTTTTTTTTACAGGAAATTCATGCAAGTATATAGGAGTGTGTAAACACAGCGAATCCTCTTTCAGCTCCTCCACTGTTCAAAAAGATCTGTGGTTCCAGAGTTATGATGTTAGGTTTGTTGTTTTATTGCAATGATAATGAAATAGTAATGATGATATATGCAATTTTTAGAAGCTATATATCCACTTTGCAGAGAATTCAATTTACTTTTTGTACTATTATTACCCTGGCTCTATCCTGGTTGACACCAGCGCTCATGGCATTCGAAGGATT
Organism: Temnopleurus reevesii; assembly: GCA_036244855.1. Taxonomy (NCBI): domain Eukaryota; kingdom Metazoa; phylum Echinodermata; class Echinoidea; order Temnopleuroida; family Temnopleuridae; genus Temnopleurus; species Temnopleurus reevesii. Next base: position 13,469 of record BQKZ01003762.1, read on the forward strand.
ACAAATATCCCTAGCAGGTACCCATTCACCTCACCTGGGTTGAGTGTAGAACAATGTGGATACATTATTTGCTAAAAGAAATGAATGTCTTAGGCAGGTTTTCAACCTCAATCCTTGAATTTGAACAACAAGATTCAGAACCCTTGTAGCATAATGCTTTCACAATAAAAGGGTGACCATCTTTGTTGTAGTAAGTCCTGAAAAAGACTGAACTGAAAGCTTGCAATGAAAGACACAAGGAACACTGGTAAAATTGATGAACCAGTCTTCAGATAAAGAGCGGAGATAAATGAAGAAATATCTTATTCTAGCATGGACAAGTCGACAAATAGTTAACATTCGAGATTTATAGAAAAAATTTGATGAAAGGGTTATGAAAGAGAATTATATTCAATCCAATATGAATAATTTCTATGACAATCTGCAGTCACAGTATCTGCAGCTGTGTAGGATACTCCGGTCGGGTCTTACGAAAGCCTAGCATAAGATTTCTAAAAGAATTGATGGCTGTCAACATAACTGTTATGTAATGAATGTATTTCATTTATATTTGTTTTTACAGGGGCCATAGTAACCCAATAAACTGTATAGCGATCCACGGTCACAAGGTGTATAGCAGCGGAGGGGATTATCACATCAAAGTATGGGACATTGAGAAGCTGAGTAAAGGATGCATCCAGACCATGCAGGGACATACAAATACAGTATGTATGAATGCGTGTATCCAGGATTTTACATAAAGGGGACTCAACTGAGCCTTTGAGCATCTGATATGCGGGAAAAACTGGTTGGGGCATAATTTTCATGCCTCTCTTTATTAGAGTAACTTTTTCACCACAAACAGCCCCTTGAAATACAATGTTAAAAAAGAGAATAAGTTATCCGCTCTTCTCAGTTTTTTAAAATTCATGTAATATATAAGCCAATATTTTTGCGAGCAGATATTTTTGCGTTTTGTAACTAGTTTGATATTTTAGCATGTTATTATATTTTTCATTTTTGACAGTGTTTGTAAGTATATGAATGTGCATCATACTGAGTGGACATTTTCACGAGATTTGTAATGCGAAATTCGCAAAAATATACAATCTCAAAAAAGTTCAGCTTATACATTATACATTATACCCAGGTTGGAGCTGCGTTTAGCTTTCCAAGAAAGGGGATTCACATTATACTATTTTTTTCTCCCAAGGTACTTGCAATGGTAGCTGATTCTGACTTCCTCTACACCACAGGGGATGATAGAACAATTCGCATGTGGAGATATGACACAGTGGGTACGGAATACAAATGTAGAAAGGTGAGTTGAATTAAGCTGTGTACTTGATAAAAACATTTCTGAAGCACTTATCACGATGGTAGTGAGTTTTTTGTTTGGGTTTTTTGCCAATTTAGTTTCTGATTTGAATATATCCACTTTGAATTTTGTTGCTTTTGTTTAATTTGTTTCTTTGCATTGCAATATAATGAAAAGATGATGGAGGTTGGCCCAATACAGAGTATGGTGGAAAGGCTGAATACATGAATATGCAAGATGGTTGAAAATGTACAGAGTTCCTAATGCTGCTGGTGCTTTATGTGATATTGATGATGATGATGATGATGATGATGATGATGATGATGATGATGGTGAGGATGATGATGATGATGATGATGGTGAGGATGATGATGATGATGATGATGATGATGATGATGATGATGGTGAGGATGATGATGATGATGATGATGATGATGATGATGATGATGATGAGGATGATGATGGTGAGGATGATGATACTGGTGATAATGATGATGATGGTAACAATGATGAAAATGATTGTGATGATGATTATGATGGTGGTGGTCATGGTGGTGGTCATGGTGATTATAATGATGTTAGTAACCATATATTCCATCATGTCAATGATGTGGGTAATAATGGCGGGATAAGACTCTAGGTTTAAACTTCCTAAGTTCCTTGATCTTATTCTTCTTGTATATGTAGACTTTTACAAACTGTTGAGTAGAGTGCCTCCTAGGAGTGACCTTTGATACTTCTTGAGCTTTATTGTTGAATTTGTTTTTTTTTTTTTCAGGATGCTCATTCCAAATCGATATGTGCTCTGATCAAAGTTGGAGAATACATCTTCACATCGTCACATTCATCAATCAAGGTATAAAGTATATCATAATCTGGCTTATTGTAAAAATGCATGCGCACATTACAATTTTAAACTAGAGGGTCGTAGGTTCGAATCCTACCCTTGGCGTCAATTTCCTTCAGCAAGAAATTCATCCACATTGTGCTGCACTCAACCCAGGTGAGGTGAATGTGTACCTTGCAGGAATATTTATTCCTTGAAATGCCAAGTGCGCCGCGGATGGCTGCTGGGCTAAAGCCAGGGTAATGATAATGTAAAGCGCCTTGAGCACTCAGCAGAGTGGATACGTGCGCTTTATAAATTGCATCTATTATTATTATTATTAAGAAATAATAAAAGAAGATAATGTATACTGAGATGTGGTAAAAATGATCCTACATTGGTGTGTTCAATGAATACATTGTGACAACTACAAAATCAGAGTTCAAAATAAGATTTAGTTCTAACATTGTGATTTTTTTTCTATAGATTTGTCTATCCCACTCCAGGTAGAACTTGCATTTTTGGAATATAAAATAAGTGATTTGTTGCATAATTTTGTAAATTTTTGGAGCTCTTGTTTTTCGAAAAAATACATATCTTCTCAAAATGGGTTTGGCTTTTGGTAATCAAAAACCACCTGCCCATTAGCTCCCGCCTTCAAAATTATCTGAAAAGGTCTTCACATTATTTTCATCATTTCTACTTTCTTTTTTTCTCTTTTCTACTTTTTTACAGGGGCGCCCACATGATATATGTATGATATGGAATTTACTAGGTTCTTTGAGAATTATTATGCTTACAATATTTGTTATCCCAGTAAAATTATATGTGAATTTGGAAAAAAAATTATAAAAATGAAGATTGCATCCACATACTAGAAATAACTAAGTAAAGGGAGGCTGGATAAAAGAGACTGGGTGACTTCAAGTATGGTGTTGGTGTTGGTGTTGAGAGAGCAAAACGGTTGTAAATGTAGCTCGAACACCGTTGGTCAGGTTACAGAAGCGATACAGAAACGACCGGAAATACGTCAGAATCATGCGAGGTCTACACCAAACACCGACAGACTTCAAGTTTGGTGTTGAGGCTGGTGTTGGTTTTGCTGCAACACCAACACCAGCGTTCAACACCGTACTTGAAGTCGCCCACTGTGCTGTTAATTTTTTTCTACTATATAATCATTTTGTTTGGCACATTCTGAGCGGCCGTATTATATTTAAGAAGAGGTTTGACTGTTTTAGCATTGTTAATTTTCCTTTAATTTGTCAGGTGTGGACGGCCGAATCTCTAGAGTTAACCCATACTATCTCAGGGTTACACCATTGGGTTAGAGCTCTTGCAGTCGACTCCAAAATGGTAATGTCCAACAATTTATTATGAGCTTTCATTGTAAAACTAAAATTTTCACATCATAGAATTTTTACATATCTGATATTACATCACAAGAATAAGCCAGTTCGTATTTACAATCTGCGCGAGAGCAGATAAAGGTCATTTGAGACAAGACCAACATGAATGCTTCAATTCCGCTGAGTTAATCATTGACCGAAGCAAGGATTATTCACACATTCATGTCATTGGAATTTATGTTAAGCCCATTATGCAACAGGTTCTTCATTGATTGTTGGTATTCAACAGAATACATTTCAAAGCAAAACAGTTCGCGAACTATTCATTAATGTTTTATTTCAGTCACCTGAATCCTTTCATGGATTTTGAATTGAGAAGGGAGCTTTGATGGAAAAGTCATCATTTGAAAATAAAGAAGTAGCCTAGTCTACCAATTCTAATGAAAAAAGAAAGAGGTTACTTAGGAAAGGAGGCTTCTAAAGCAAGTCGGAACTGGCTTATTGATGATCTTGGGAACTGGTTGGAGACAATTCAGAAAAACAAAGTCTTCAGTGATTACAGCAGGATAAGGGTCCTTGTGCTGAGGTCTAGCTCTCGAGACCTTGCACAGGCATCTTTTGTTTAGAACCATCAATATTCTCTAGCGGAGTTATCAAAAGACAGTGATGTTAACATTTTTGTATTCAATTTTATGTGCATGAACATTTTAGGAATTGTATACCACTAAACATTTGTACAGTAGACTCCTAAGTTTAAGAGGATTTTACATTCATCGATTTTTACTCTAAGATATATCGAAAGTTCTAAGTTTACGCAATTTTGTTTAGCTTTATTGTACACTATATCGAAGGGAAAGATTGCCATGATTGTGATGCTAATTATAAAGAGGTCCTTTGAATAAGAGAAGCTAAAATGGAATTTTAACTTTCTCCCGGTTTAATGTTTTTTTTTCCTGTTTGATATCAACTGTAAACATTATGGTGATCGCTTATATAGTGTAAAAGTCTACTTTTTGCAACCATACTTGTATAGGATAGATTATTGATTGAAAGCTTACAAATATGTGAATCGAAATCAACATTTCCACTATTTCGGGGGGGAAAATAGAATGTGAGTGAGAATACTTGGCATGCTCAATTTAATGTCTGTCTTTCAAGATAAAGTGCACAAATGTTAATTAGACATCATTGGTTTCATTGGTTAGATTTTTAGAATATCACCTTTGTGTAGCTTGCATTATTTCTATGAAACTATCAACATCAGCTTTATTCGATTGCGAAGAGACGGGTGCAATACAAACTTCCAAGTGTCTGAAAATTTTGACAAAAGTATGAGTTTTTACCTGTGTTGCGATAAAAACTTAAATTTTCAGTATCATTTTTACTTCATAGGAGAGACTGTACAGTGGCTCGCATAACTCTTTGAGTGTTTGGGACACCAAACCACCGTTTGCTCTCAAGCGGAAACTAGACCACACCTACGGANTGATGATGATGATGATGATGAAGGTGATGATGATGATGATGGTGATGATGATGATGATGATGATGAAGGTGATGATGATGATGATGGTGATGATGATGATGATGATGATGGTGATTATGATGATGATGATGATGATGATGATGATGAAGGTGAGGATGATGATGATGATGATGATGCATGGGAAATTGTTCATGTGATATGAATTATGATGATGATGGTGACAATTATTCCGCTTATATGAATTATGATGATGATCATGGTGTAAAACCTATGAAATTTCTTCCTCTAACTCTTCTTTTAACATTAATCTTGTTCCTTTTTTTCAGGATGCTCATTCCAAATCGATATGTGCTCTGATCAAGGTTGGAGAATACATCTTTACATCATCACATTCATCAATCAAGGTATTTACCTTCACATCATAATCTTCCCCTCAGTTAGGAACAATAATGATCTTTGAGAATTTTGAAGATGTTTTGATTGTTCTGTTCTGTTTCAGATTTATTATATACTACATATGTTCATATTGTTTTGTTTTCTTTTTGAATGTTTAATATCTGAATTTAATTTCAAGTGAGAGTTGACTTATCTGCAAAAACAACCTGCTAATATTGACCTCTTTCATGCAATCCATAAGGTGATTGTAGATGACCCTGAACTATGAGGAGGAATTAAAATTTAGATAGAAAATTGTTTGGAAGAAATTGTGGATTATTTGTAATCCACCAGAAGACTAGTACAGCAGCAGCAGCAGCAGCAGCAGCAGCAACAACAACAACAACAACAACAACAGCAACAAGGTTCTTTGCCATTTGTGCATTCTTAGGAGGAAAAAAAAAACAGGAAATAACTTATGGGACCACAACTTTAATTGATGGCCTCATCATGAGTCTTGGCCATTTGAATGTCTTGTACACCTGTTATTATCTTGAAAACTTTTTGTGAACATATGTGAAAAGTCTCATAAATTATATATGATTCACATGAGCAAGTTCTTTGAGGAATTATTATGATGCTTAGAATATTCATTTTCACAATAATTATTTTAGTTAATCAGGCAAAAAAGGATTATTTCTACATTATGTTAATAAAAGTATCTAGTAGATAAACGAAGGTTGGATAAAAGAGAGTTTGACTGTATGACATTTTTTAACATGCATCAATATTTTAGCATTGTTAATTTGTCCTTTTCCAGGTGTGGACGGCTGAATCTCTAGAGTTAACCCATACCATCTCAGGGTTACACCATTGGGTTAGAGCTCTCGCAGTTGACTCCAAAATGGTAATGTCCAACAATTTATTATGAGCTTTCATTGTAAAACTAAAATTTTCACATCATAGAATTTTTACATATCTGATATTACATCACAAGAATAAGCCAGTTCGTATTTACAATCTGCGCGCGAGCAGATAAAGGTCATTTGAGACAAGACCAACATGAATGCTTCAATTCCGCTGAGTTAATCATTGACCGAAGCAAGGATTATTCACACATTCATGTCATTGGAATTTATGTTAAGCCCATTATGCAACAGGTTCTTCATTGATTGTTGGTATTCAACAGAATACATTTCAAAGCAAAACAGTTCGCGAACTATTCATTAATGTTTTATTTCAGTCACCTGAATCCTTTCATGGATTTTGAATTGAGAAGGGAGCTTTGATGGAAAAGTCATCATTTGAAAATAAAGAAGTAGCCTAGTCTACCAATTCTAATGAAAAAAGAAAGAGGTTACTTAGGAAAGGAGGCTTCTAAAGCAAGTCGGAACTGGCTTATTGATGATCTTGGGAACTGGTTGGAGACAATTCAGAAAAACAAAGTCTTCAGTGATTACAGCAGGATAAGGGTCCTTGTGCTGAGGTCTAGCTCTCGAGACCTTGCACAGGCATCTTTTGTTTAGAACCATCAATATTCTCTAGCGGAGTTATCAAAAGACAGTGATGTTAACATTTTTGTATTCAATTTTATGTGCATGAACATTTTAGGAATTGTATACCACTAAACATTTGTACAGTAGACTCCTAAGTTTAAGAGGATTTTACATTCATCGATTTTTACTCTAAGATATATCGAAAGTTCTAAGTTTACGCAATTTTGTTTAGCTTTATTGTACACTATATCGAAGGGAAAGATTGCCATGATTGTGATGCTAATTATAAAGAGGTCCTTTGAATAAGAGAAGCTAAAATGGAATTTTAACTTTCTCCCGGTTTAATGTTTTTTTTTCCTGTTTGATATCAACTGTAAACATTATGGTGATCGCTTATATAGTGTAAAAGTCTACTTTTTGCAACCATACTTGTATAGGATAGATTATTGATTGAAAGCTTACAAATATGTGAATCGAAATCAACATTTCCACTATTTCGGGGGGGAAAATAGAATGTGAGTGAGAATACTTGGCATGCTCAATTTAATGTCTGTCTTTCAAGATAAAGTGCACAAATGTTAATTAGACATCATTGGTTTCATTGGTTAGATTTTTAGAATATCACCTTTGTGTAGCTTGCATTATTTCTATGAAACTATCAACATCAGCTTTATTCGATTGCGAAGAGACGGGTGCAATACAAACTTCCAAGTGTCTGAAAATTTTGACAAAAGTATGAGTTTTTACCTGTGTTGCGATAAAAACTTAAATTTTCAGTATCATTTTTACTTCATAGGAGAGACTGTACAGTGGCTCGCATAACTCTTTGAGTGTTTGGGACACCAAACCACCGTTTGCTCTCAAGCGGAAACTAGACCACACCTACGGATCAATCTACTCCATTGCTGTAACACATCAGTACATCCTACTTGGTGAGTACTCATGAGGGATACAGATAGCCAGATATTCTCGGGGAAACAGTCCGTGAAGAGGAACAGGGCCCTATAATATAAAGGTTTGCGATTAATCACTCATGAAAATGGTCAATCAAGATCTNGGCTGCCAGGCTAAAGCCAGGGTAATAATAATGTAAAGCGCCTTGAGCACTCAGCAGAGTGGATACGTGCGCTATATAAATTGCATCTATTATTAGACTTCACATTAAGCCCATTATGCAACAGGTTTGTCATTGATTTTTGGTATTCAGCAGAATACATTTCAAAGCAGAACAGTTCGCGAACTATTCATTAATGTTTTATTTCAGTCTGAATCCTTTCATGGATTTTGAATTGAGAAGGGATCTTTGTTGGAAAAGGCATCATTTGAAATAAAGAAGTAGTCTAGTCTACCTATTCTAATGAAAAAAGAAAGAGGTTATTTGGGATAAGAGGCTTCTAAAGCAACTCCGAACGGGCTTATTGTTTATCATGGGCACTAGTTGGAGACAATTCAGGAAAACAAAGTCTTGCAGGATAAGAGTCCTTGCTCCGAGGCCTACCTCTTTAGGCCTTGCACAGGCATCTTTAGTTTAGAACTGTTAATATTCTCTAGCGGAGTTAACATCTTTGTATTCAATTTCTTGTTCATGAATTTTCTGGAATTGTGTACCACAAGACAATTGGACATAGTACACCAAATCTTCAGAACATTGTACATTAATGACTGTTTGAAAAGTAATGTGTTAATTTTTGTTACTGAGTATGAATCATATACAGTCTAACCATTGTCAATTTACAAAGAAGGTATGAAATGTGGAGAAAGAATGTGCCAAGCCATTGTATGGTTGTTTAATTTATTAAGGTTGACTGTATTACAGATGTGTGTTGAAGTTAGCCGACTGTTTTCGGCCTCTTGGTTCTGTGAGTTAAGGTACAATCACAACCTCAAAGTTATACTCAGAGTATTTCTTTATATTGCTTTTGTTGTAAAATAATCCTCTCACTAAACCTTGGCGCTAGGCTTCTATGTGACAGGGGTGTAACATTATCCTTTTTTTAACATAATCTTTACTTGGTAGGAGAGACTGTACAGTGGCTCGCATAACTCCTTGAGCGTCTGGGACACCAAACCACCGTTTGCTCTCAAGCGGAAACTAGACCACACCTACGGATCAATCTACTCCATTGCTGTAACACATCAGTACATCCTACTTGGTGAGTACTCATGAGGGATACAGATAGCCAGATATTCTCGGGGAAACAGTCCGTGAAGAGGAACAGGGCCCTATAATATAAAGGTTTGCGATTAACCTGTATTTGATTTTGCGATCGAATGCAAACTTTAGTACATGATTTGCCATAGACTTGCGATTTATATCAATCGCTATCAGATTAGCAATTAATTNTACACCATTGGGTTAGAGCTCTTGCAGTCGACTCCAAAATGGTAATGTCCAACAATTTATTATGAGCTTTCATTGTAAAACTAAAATTTTCACATCATAGAATTTTTACATATCTGATATTACATCACAAGAATAAGCCAGTTCGTATTTACAATCTGCGCGCGAGCAGATAAAGGTCATTTGAGACAAGACCAACATGAATGCTTCAATTCCGCTGAGTTAATCATTGACCGAAGCAAGGATTATTCACACATTCATGTCATTGGAATTTATGTTAAGCCCATTATGCAACAGGTTCTTCATTGATTGTTGGTATTCAACAGAATACATTTCAAAGCAAAACAGTTCGCGAACTATTCATTAATGTTTTATTTCAGTCACCTGAATCCTTTCATGGATTTTGAATTGAGAAGGGAGCTTTGATGGAAAAGTCATCATTTGAAAATAAAGAAGTAGCCTAGTCTACCAATTCTAATGAAAAAAGAAAGAGGTTACTTAGGAAAGGAGGCTTCTAAAGCAAGTCGGAACTGGCTTATTGATGATCTTGGGAACTGGTTGGAGACAATTCAGAAAAACAAAGTCTTCAGTGATTACAGCAGGATAAGGGTCCTTGTGCTGAGGTCTAGCTCTCGAGACCTTGCACAGGCATCTTTTGTTTAGAACCATCAATATTCTCTAGCGGAGTTATCAAAAGACAGTGATGTTAACATTTTTGTATTCAATTTTATGTGCATGAACATTTTAGGAATTGTATACCACTAAACATTTGTACAGTAGACTCCTAAGTTTAAGAGGATTTTACATTCATCGATTTTTACTCTAAGATATATCGAAAGTTCTAAGTTTACGCAATTTTGTTTAGCTTTATTGTACACTATATCGAAGGGAAAGATTGCCATGATTGTGATGCTAATTATAAAGAGGTCCTTTGAATAAGAGAAGCTAAAATGGAATTTTAACTTTCTCCCGGTTTAATGTTTTTTTTTCCTGTTTGATATCAACTGTAAACATTATGGTGATCGCTTATATAGTGTAAAAGTCTACTTTTTGCAACCATACTTGTATAGGATAGATTATTGATTGAAAGCTTACAAATATGTGAATCGAAATCAACATTTCCACTATTTCGGGGGGGAAAATAGAATGTGAGTGAGAATACTTGGCATGCTCAATTTAATGTCTGTCTTTCAAGATAAAGTGCACAAATGTTAATTAGACATCATTGGTTTCATTGGTTAGATTTTTAGAATATCACCTTTGTGTAGCTTGCATTATTTCTATGAAACTATCAACATCAGCTTTATTCGATTGCGAAGAGACGGGTGCAATACAAACTTCCAAGTGTCTGAAAATTTTGACAAAAGTATGAGTTTTTACCTGTGTTGCGATAAAAACTTAAATTTTCAGTATCATTTTTACTTCATAGGAGAGACTGTACAGTGGCTCGCATAACTCTTTGAGTGTTTGGGACACCAAACCACCGTTTGCTCTCAAGCGGAAACTAGACCACACCTACGGATCCATCTACTCCATTGCTGTAACACATCAGTACATCCTTCTTGGTAAGTAATCATGAGGGATACAGATAGCCAGATATTCTCGGGGAAACAGTCCGTGAAAGGAGCAGGGCCCTATAATGTAAAGGTTTGCGATTAATCACTCATGAAAATGGTCAATCAAGATCTTGATGTGTATCTGTTTCAATAGACTGATCGTTAACCAATCAGAATAATTGCTTTTAAAATTAGAGATTGCAAACCTTTATTATGTTACTGGGCCCAGGGGGGTGTTTCATCAAGATTTGTCGCAGAGACAAGTAGTCACCGCTGACTAAATCCTTGATTGTGATTGGATGAAAAGCATTATCGCTGACAGTTGCTATGGGAACTGTCGGAAAATGACTCCTTGTCGCTGCAACAAATCTTGATAAAACACCCTCCAGATGTTCATTTCATTTCATTTGCAAATTACTTATGCAGTACCACGGTCCATGCCCTGTAACAAGAATCATTATGGGTTGGGGATGGGGGCTGTTTCAAATAACAATGGATTTCAGAGATGCCAACTGCTCCAGTATATCCATGAGGTGTATTTTCATTTGAATTCAAGTCTTTCATCACAAGTGAATGGCAGAGAGTGTTTGCTCTTACTTTTGTTCACGCGGCAGCTGTTGTGTTACCCTCATTTGTATCTTTGTGATTTGCACTTGATTGTGAATACCTGGACAGTGAAATCACTTTTTCCAGTCAGGAATAATTCACTTTATTTTTATGAAAATATGGAATTTAACACAGTATTAATTTTGTAATGTAGAATGTGATGATATTGGTTTTTGACTTGTCAGTGAGTTGGTTAACACAATGGATTTTTAAATCCTATCGTAAAGAGCTATAAAAAAAGGTTTTCTGGGGCAATGGAAAACCTTTCAGTTTGAGAAAGTCGATGAACGTAGCACCATTTATATCTTTGACTGCACATTTATCCTAATTAATTCACATCCATATCTCACATCCATGCATTCACAATGAGCAGAAGGGACAAAGGCCTTTGGACAAAGTAAACAACTTCATTCAATCATTCACAGTAGCTAGATACACACAATAGAGAATTCCCTACCTCTTATTCTGCTGAAATATGTCAAACAGGCGTCTGACAATCAATGAATAGTGAGGATATTTTCTTTTGCCTGAGATATTGTGAATGGCTGAATGAAACCGCTTACTTTGTCCAAAATCTTTTGTCCTGTCTGCACACAGTGATTGGTGCTCATGAGTTTCCACAATGAATAAAAGCTCATTACACTCTTTGAAATGAAAACAATACACGCTCTTATTTCTAAACAAAATTGTAACAATGCAGGATAATTCCTGAAAATGGAAAGGATTAGTCTCCTGCAAAGTTTTAGTATGGCTTGATATGTCAGTTTTTAGCAGCATCCTTCTCTATAATTGTTCATCCATAGGTATTTTATCGCAGGTACTTACAACCAAAACGTTAAAGTAATTGAAGTCGATAGTTTCACTCCTAATTCTTCATTGAGCGGGCACATAGGAACCGTTAGCGATTTACGTACAAGTCCCGATGGAGGGTTTGCGGTGACGGCCTGCTACGATGGCAAAACAAGGGTAAAACACATGCCCCTTGGCGATGAAATGCTGCATGAAAAGCAACTGTGTCCAGATTTTAAGAGCCACAGATAATGTTTTCTCAGAAGGGATTGATAACAGATGCAGGGACAGGATTTCAAAACACAATCAAGGAGATATTCAATGTATCCTCCATATCCATAATGTAACAATTTTTTTTTCTTTGTCCAAAAATGCCTCATGAGCTTCGATTGATCATTGTTTGTTTTACATTCATGACGAGGGAAAAAATATTTGCATTCCTGCAAAAAAATGTACCTGTAACTACATTTTTATACAAATTTACATACCTTCATCTATATATAATCTTTCTTGAGCCAATACATGAACTATCTTGTATAATCTTGGTGATATGGTTGATACTAAATCTTTCTCCTCAAAATTTTTTGTCCTTTTTTTTCACTTCCCAAATTCTGAAAGTAGAATAAAATCTAACACCACAAATTCATTTTTATATGCACTATATATGCAGTTAATTCATGACCATGAATATGTTACCCCATTTTGTCATAAAAATGTATAAGAAGGATGAAATTAATTCCAATAATACAGAGTTAATGTGGTTCTCTAATCTTTACACTATTTTTTTCATGCAGTTTTTCATCTTTATGTGGTTGTCATGGTGATGGATGGCTCTTTAATTTCCTGTGGTTATGAACGTGATTAAACTTGAATTGATACAAAATATCTTCACAATTTATGTTAAAGGGGAACTACACTCAGAGATTAGATTGCTATCATTAAATGAAGAAAAATAAGATGAACCAACTGTGAAAATTTGAGCAAAATCGGATAATCCATTCAAAAGTTATGAATTTTCAAAGTTTTGATTAACACCCCTCATGGGCTCCTTAAANTTCTGCTCAGATCTTTCTTACAGTTTCTCGAAATAACTGCACACACGCATGATGATGGTGAAATGAGATTGATGATGATGAAAATGATGATGATGGTGATGGTGGTGGTGGTGATTATGATAAATGGGACAAATCCATATCATATAGTTTGCTCATGGCGATACCAACTGATCAAAGAATAATGTAGTTTGGATTTTACGTAAATGAGATAATCAATCATCAATGTGTAATTCATCGACACACTCTTCCCCAATCGTTGACTTCACGATCCAGGAAGAAGACAAATTAAAATTTACAAATTGGAGCACAAATAAATTGATTGTATCACTCTTAGCAAATGTATTTACAATCGCAAATGCAGACAGAAAAAGACATACATGTACATGTATAATAATGTATTATCAATATCAACTATAAGTAAAAAAAAAATCGACTTCCGCGAATGTTGAATTTTATGTAAGTCGAAGTTTTTTCTTCGGTCCCGATAGATTCGACTTAGGCGAGGTTGACTGTAATTCCATTTTCTACAATGCACCGTACCTTCATCTACGTATAATCTTTCTGGGTGATATGGTTGCTACTAAATCTTTCTCCTCGAATTCTGAAAGTTCTCCATTTGTCCTTTTTTTCACTTCCTAAATTCTGAAAGTGGAATAAAATCTAACACCACAAATTCATTTTCATATGCACTATATATGCAATTAATTCATGACCATAGACATGTTACCCCATTTCGTCATTAAAAATGTATAAGATGGATGAAATTAATTCCAATAATACTGAGTTAATGTGGTTCTCTGATCTATACACTATTCTTTTCATGCAGTTTTTCATCTTTATGTGGTTGTCATGGTGATGGATGGCTCTTTGATTTTCTGTGGTTATGAATGTGATTTAACTTGAATTTCACAATTTATGTTAATCATGAATATGATATCTATGATAAGAACAGTTTTCATAATGCATCGTTGGTGATGAATTTAAAAAAAAAAAAGGTTGCAAAATATCCTTTTGATATCTCTTTAAAAATTTATTCTGAATTTAGTGTACTCTGAACATTTTTTAGTACTGATATGAATGGCTATAGCACTAACAGAATTGCCAGTTTATATTAATTTCAGAGCAAATTTAATTTCTCAACCACAGGGAGTAAAGACACATCCAGACACCAACAGTAATATATTGAATGTTGATTTATGTGGCAAGTTAGTTTACCAAGCACACTCCCTCCTCATGTATGAAAACAGGTACGCACAGCCAGAATGTGCAGATATTTGATGTTGAGACGTACACGCATGTGAAGTCGCTGGGAGGTCAAATTGGCATCATCAATTGCATGGCGACGAGCCCGGGCGGACAATTTCTGATCTCAGGCTCGTTCGACAACACAGCCATGGTACTTGTGCAAAACTTGCTTTATTTTCTTTAATTTCCACAAGAAATTGCTTTTCTTCTCTAGTTCTTTGATTAATTGTTCATTACTTGTTTGCATGTTTTAGTTTGACATGCTGTGATATCGCTCGATCTTACACTCAAATGAAAATATTTGGTTGGTATTTTTTGTGTCAATTTTTTATCCAAAGAAATTCTGAAATTTTGTATTGTACAGTAGAAATTCCATAAAACAAGAATTAGTAAATGGCATGATGAGTCCTTGAATTAATAGAATAATCAAGCTGCAACAGATCCAAAATTTAACGGCACGAAATTATGATGCTATGAAGTCAATAACGTATCTTGCTCGTAGTAGAATTTTCTCTCAGTTTTCTTTAGGCTCTGCAAAGGTTAACAGTATTATGTGAACATTCCTTTTACTATTAAATGAAATATGGTTTAGTGCAGAGAGGAAAGCTAAGTACTGTTTACCTGTTCTCATGAAATATCCCTATGGGAAAACAGTTAAAAGCTTGTTTTCTTGTCAGGGCTTAACTATCTTTAAATCTTGTGTTTTCTCGAACAGATTTTCAACTTGGAGAATTTCCTGAGTTTACAAGTGCTTTCCCGGCACCAGGGTAGCGTGAATGCCATCGCTCTGCGTAACGGTCTTCTATTTACGGGCTCAGAAGACAAAGATATCAAGGTCAGTTTAGTGGGGTTTTTTTAAACATCATGATTTTTGTTTTTGTATTTTTGTTAAAGCTCAAGTAAAGTTTTGGTAAAAGCGAATATTTTTGTCCATAAATTTTGTCTTCAAATCTAAATAAAATGAAAAATAGTATCATGAATATGTTGCACAAAAGATTGTATGAAAAATTAACGAGTTTTGGTAAAGCTAAAATGTGCAAAAAAAATCTCAGTCTGGGGTACTTGTTCTTGTATTTTTGTTAAAGGTCAAGTAAAGTTTTGGTGAAAGCGAATATTTTTGTCCACAAATTTTGTCTTCAAATCTAAATAAAATGATAAATAGTATCATAAATATGTTGCACAAAAGATTGTATGAAAAATTAATGACTTTTGGTAAAGCTACAACCTAAATTGTGCAAAAAAATCTCAATCTGGGGTACCCCCATACAGAACCAATATTTTATTTTTTGATAAAGGACACCTTCTCTCGCAAAGACTGAGATAAAAATTTCAGAATTTAATTTTTGTGTATACCTTTTTATTATTCTTTTGTCAAATCTTGGAAATATCCTCGCATATGCCCGAAAACAAACAAAATATTGTTATTGCTAATGTGCGTTGAATATGATTTTGTGAACGGTCAGATTCAAATTTTCACAAAGAATAATTTCTCAGAAAATTATGCTATGATCTCGAAAAAAGTGTTAAACATCCCATAAAACTCACATTTCTTAATTGTTACCAAAACTATTTTTGGGCTTTAAAAAAAATCATGTTTTTATATTGTGTTTTTTATTACGTGTTATTTTTATGGCAAGGTTGCAATCATTCGGATGAAAAGAAATGCTGGGGCGATCAGGGATATGACTCTGAGCATTAAAGAATCCTTTCTGATAGGAAAGATCACTCTACAAACCTAAGAAGCAAATATNCACAGCCATGGTACTTGTGCAAAACTTGCTTTATTTTCTTTAATTTCCACAAGAAATTGCCCATTTTCTCTAGTTGTTTGAGTAATTGTTCATTACTTGTTTGCATGTTTTAGTTTGACATGCTGTGATATTGCTCGATCTTACACTCAAATGAAAATATTTGGTTGGTATTTTTTGTGTCGATTTTTTATTCAAAGGAATTCTGACATTTTGTTTTGTACAGTAGAAATTCCATGAAACAAGAATTAGTAAATGACTTGATGAGTCCTTGTTTTAATAGAATAATCGAGCCACCACAGATAAAAAATTATGATGCTATGAAGTTAAAAATGTACCTTGCTTGTAGTAGAATTTTTTCTCACTTTTCTTTAGGCTCTGCAAAGGTGAACAGTATTTTGTGAACATACCTTTTACTATTAAATTGAAATGGTTAAACAAACTGTTTTGCAACACAGAATTACATGTACAGTCTAACCTCGTTATAACGAAGTCGTTTGGACCAGAAAAATTATCTCTTTATATTTAAACTTTGTTATATCAGAGCCAAAATACAAAGAGATGGGACCAGGAAAATTGCCTTTTTATATCAGTGCTCTTTATAACGAGGTTTGACTGTATATTGAATTGCTCATTACCCCCGGTAGGTAAAAATCATTCATTTTAATACAAGACCACCCTGACAAAAAGATTTAAAAAAGTTTAAATATACGGGGGTATTGAAGTCCGTCAATATTCAGTCTTATGTGAACATACGGTTTAGTGCAAAGATGAAAGCCACCGTTTACCAGTTTTCATGAAGTATCCATATGGGGAACCAGTTAAAAGCTTGCTTTCTTGTCAGGGCTTAACTCACTATATCTAAATCTTATGTTTCCTGAATCAGATTTTCAACTTGGAGAATTTCCTGAGTTTACAAGTGCTTTCCCGGCACCAGGGTAGCGTGAATGCCATAGCTCTGCGTAACGGTCTTCTCTTCACGGGCTCAGAAGACAAAGATATCAAGGTCAGTTTACTCTTTTTTTTTCCAAACATTCTTTTGTTTTGTGTTTTTGTTTAGTACTATTGTATGGCAGGGATACAATAATATGGGCAAACAGGAAAGTCAGGATGAACATGGACACCAATAAGATCCTTAGAGAACCTTTTTATAATGATGAGGTAGCTCACTCTGATAATGCTATTCCGCAATATATTTTTCAATATGTTGAATATAACTCCCCCAAAATTGAAACAAGTGTAAATTGATATGAGCAGGGACACTTGGGTGAAGAGAGGTAACATTGTCCTGAAGAATCTGTTGTGATGAGATGGATCACTCCACAAACTTTGTTTTAGGATAGATGTTTCAATATGTATGAAAAAGTGAAAGCAAATATGATAAATACAGACCAAAATATATTATGTAAGTTATATTATGTAAGGTTGGACCATGTTAATCCATTTTATAGTACACTGTGTAACATTTCTTTAGTTACTATTGTCATAAGATGCAAGTCCAATTCATTCTTAAACCCTCATATATTCTTGCATTTATTCGATGGAAGTGTATATGTATTTTCTTTCATTATCTGGTGGTATTTCTTCAAATTGATTGAAAAGCTTGCTGAAATAATCTTGAAATGAAATGCCATGTGAGCCACGTCTTTGAGATTGGTCAAAACACCAGTCATTGAAGATCAATCAACTCTCTTCTCAGCTTCTACTGAGAGTTTGTACAGTCAAACCTCGTTATAATGACGTCATTGGGACCAGAAAAATTACATTGACACCTTTATAACAAGGGTTGACTGTATTTATCTTGATTCATATTATTTCTCTCTATTTGTATTTTCTTTTCCACAGATTTTCAAGTACTTCAAAGCAGTTACTTATAGCAGCTATGGTATCCACATCACACCAGGCAAAGATACTTGAGCCCAGTCAAGAACAACTGTGTTTGTCAGTGCTGCAAAGTCTCATGCGTTGTGTACAAGTCTCATGCTTTTTGGCTTTTTCTCTTGCTCAAATTTGGGGAAAATTTGCACGCATTTCTATTGATCTAATACTCCTCCTGTTATCTCACTGCCAAATCGGAAACAACATTAATATCACACATTGGAGCCACTGATTTGTATGTAACATTATTCAAACTTATGTGCATATTTTTGTACAAAGGCCTGTTCTTTATAACGGCAGACACTCAAACTCTCCTGAATTTTGTAGCACATCTCTTGATTTAACTACAGTTTCATAGAACCTGGTGTACCTTCGGTTGGGTTTGAATTTCTCCTTCCATATCGTGGATGTCTTGTTTTTCTGTGTCCATTCATTATTTCTACGAAAAATATACCCACAAGATCACCAGAATACCGGTACTTATATTTACTTCACAATATTATGCAACCACAAACCTTTGTTGCTGTTTTCTGGTTATAAGGGCTACTGAAAGTAGATATTGATAGAAAATAATGCCATGTAAATTGATTTTTTTTCCATCTCTTATTTTTGTATTGATCCCTTTTATACATAAATCATGTAATGAAATTGTGTATGCTTCGAACATATAATTGTACATTTATATTGCGCAATTTATATAGAGATATACTCAACTGCGCATAACAAGCAATCAACAAGCAATCATGAACAAGCAATAGAACTGATTTTTCACCAAATATGATTACTGGAAACGGTCTGATACTATAAGTCTTAGCGCAGAAAATCTGACGTCACCAAATGTGTAATTTACTGGTTTACGTGCACTAATACGCTAGTCTCATTTTGAGTGTGATTTCTACACTCAAGCTGCGCGCATTTTAAGCACAAGTGCATTTGGTGACGTTATCAAAATAAATGTACTTATGTAGCGAACAGGGCATTTTGGGGTATTTTTTTCAAACTCGATTATATATTTTTAGGTAATGATATATAGCATTCTACAGCTATCTAGTTTTGTTACATAGCCTCTTAACTCTCCATAGACATCAAATTTGTCATATTTCAATTTTCCCAATCAATGTCTACTTTAATAATAATAATACATGCAGTTTATAGAGTCCAGGAATCCACTCGAAAGAGTGCTCAAGGTGCTTTGCATTATTATTACCCTGGCATTAACCATCACCATCCTGGCATCCAAGCATTTCAAGAAATAAATTCCTACCTGGTACACATTTTCACCTGGGTTGAGTGCAGCAAAGCATGGATGAATTTCCTGCTGAAGGAAATTAAAGCCATTAATGGGACTAGAATCGCTACCCTCTGGTTGAAAAGCGAGTGTCAACTACACCACTACACCATTGAATAGGGCGGTGTTTCACCAAATCGTTCTTATAGTTAACAACCACAATAAGAAAGACTGAAGTACATTAACCCTAATGGGGGGGGGGGGGGGGTTTTAAACCCCCCCCCCCCCCCGCAACT
>BQKZ01003762.1:50261-63309 GCA_036244855.1 Temnopleurus reevesii
GATGATGATGATGATGATGATAATGCATGGTGATGATGATGATCAGATGATTTGTGATGATGGTGATGATGATGATGTTGATGATGATGAGGATGAGTGATGGTGATGAAGATCAGGTGATTTGTGATGATGATGGTGATGATGAAGATAATAATAATAATATTTTACGCTTCTATAGTGCATAATACAAGGGTCTCTATGCGCTTAACAAAATAAAATAAATACAATACAAAATACCATCTACAAGATGATGATGATGATGATGGTGATGGTGGTGGTGATGGTGGTGATGGTGATGGGGATGATGAAGAAGAGGGTCGTGGAAGAGGTGTGTTGTAAAACTGGTACGATGTTGGTGCAGTGTACTGCAGCAGTTAGATAATATATTTAGACTCTATCGTTACGTGTTAGGTTTTTTTTATCTTGTGCATTTTGTGCGTCTTTTTTTTTTTTAGTATTTTGTATTTTATATTTTGATCCTTAACTTTCCATTTACATCTCATCAGAAATATCAACGACCCTGAGCATCCTCTTACTCTGGAAGAATTGAATGTTGTTCAGCAAGCCGAAGTAGAGGTAATTGGAATTATTAATACAATTGTGTAAACTTAACCCTTCTTACGAAAAGATCTTGCAACTTCCTTTTGTAGATAAGTAAGAGTCTTATGTTAGGTCTTTATAATTTGATGTTGCGTGTCTGTGTGTGGATTTTTTTTATTTTCCCAAACAACTTATTATACCGGTACATGTAATTGGTTTCCACTGTATTAAAACTTGTATTTTGCCCCCCAAAAAATGTATTTAATAATGGAAATTCTGATGATACAAAATTTTAAGATGTTTATCATTCACCTCTTTATGTCTACAACGAAAGCTTTATAGTGGTAGGTCTGGTCACAAAGAACTACGTCTTATTTTGAATTGTGCTTTATTTTATCAATGGATATTCAATCATATAAACTTGATAGTCCAAAATAATAAGTTACAGTTACGATGCAAAAAAACTTTTTATCAGAATCACCAACTAGAAGGGACAAAAGAATTGGACATAGTAGATAACTTCATGATAACACAAAAGAAAAAGCTTCCCTTTTTATTTACTGATCAGGTGCAATGCCTACTCAACAATTCTCTGCAGAATAAGAGGGAAGAAAATTTCTTTTGTGTGCATCTAGTTATTACGAAGGCTTGAATGGAAGTTTTATGTTGTCTAAAGCCTTTGTCTCTTCTGCTCACAATACATATCTCCTTTTCTCAATTTTCTTCTATGTAAAAATATAGATAATTAGAATGTTTGTGTTTGTTGCTGTTCATGCAGAAGATATTTCATGATTTCTACCATTTATTTTATCACTCTGATTTTATCTTATTTTTGTGTGAAGGTTGATGATCCTGGAAATGTTGTGAAGGTCACTTTCACTCCCACCATACCCCACTGTAGTATGGCTACTCTCATAGGACTTGCTATCAGAGTAAAGCTTCTCAGGTCGTTGCCTTCAAGGTTTAAGGTAAGGATATCTTTTAACCCATATTAATTATTTGCAGACTGCCATTGCCGTTCCCCAACACTGGCGAGCAGCCATCCTGTTATATTCTTGTGATCAAATATGTGAAAATGTCAAGCTAAGTGTGCGTTTCAACCCCAAGGCTTTCCCCTTATTCCACAATTAAACTGATAACAATAACACTGATAACTGAAATATTGATAATGAATAACAATTATAATAATCTTGAATTTCAATAACACATTTTCCATAGAATACCAATACCTGTTAAAAAATATGGAAACATATGGCAAGGCAAAGTTGAAAACTATTTTACTTTGCTGCAATTTGACCCATTTACATTACATTAATATGAGAATACCAAATCGACTGATTAGACCATTTTTATTTAATATTTATTAAAAGTGTTTGTTTTTTCACTTCACTTTGTTTTACAGGTTGACATTAACATCAAGCCAGGAACACATGTTTCAGAAAATGCAGGTACAGTAAAAGCTAATACTTGTGGTGAAAACAAATTAAGTGGAGCCTCATACTAAAAAGGTCCTTGCGTCCAGATAACTCGCTCCTTTAAAAAATGAATATTACCAAAATACAATTGAGTGCATAGAAATGGGACCAGAAAAATCACCTTGTTATGTAACAAAAGTTTATTTTCACGACACTCTTTAGAATGAAATTCCACTATACATTGTTTTGCCTGCTACCAGACACAACATTATTTTTTATGATTTGCCAAAACGATCTTAATGTTATCGTGAGAATGATATTATTTCTATTAAAATTAAGTTATTTGAAATTTGTTCAAATGGAGATATACGACCCATCCCAGAAATCCTAAAATCATATTTCTCGGAATCTTACAATCTTGTAAACTCATCGTGAAGTGGTTGGGCCCCATCAAAATATCTTTTTATAACAGTAATTTTATTACATTAGGGTTAAATAAAAGCACTGAATTATATAACCTGGAACCAGATTATTACCTCTTTATAGTAGGAATATTTTTTCCATCAGATTTCTCTATATATGAAGTTTCAACTGGATTACACTTAATAAAGGGGTACTGAAATCAATGGACATCAGTTATCTTTTCAGAAAAGACAATTCCATTTTGCATTCAGCTTTCGGCGCAGATAAGATTTATAATCCACTTTTTTTTCCATAGAGAATAGGAGACATGTGGTGTATTGTTGCAGTATGTTCTGAATTGAATTATCAATATGCAGTGCAAATCAAAATTTGCTGCCTGTTATCAAAATTTGATACCTGTTATCAGTTAAAAGCTCAGAATTGTGGATATAGTCCAATGATCCCACTGTCCTCATCGAACAGTTATCATGAAAAGAGAATGAGTCTTCAATAGAAAATCTTACTTGTAGCTCATTGATAAGATTTATAGTTATAGCAGGTAAGCAAAGATTTCTGACATGCACTGTATACAGATTTCAGTATACCATCATGAAGCAAAAGAAAATATACACAAATAAAGGAAAAGATGATTTTTTGTTGGACTGTCTGAACAAACTTTACTATTTTTTGTCTTTCCTTGCAGTGAATAAACAGCTTGCAGACAAGGAGCGAGTAGCGGCTGCTCTGGAGAACAACCATCTACTGGACGTTGTGAATCAGTGTCTCACTCAAAGAGATGGTTAGATTCCAATCTGAAGCAAACATGCCTCTGATGGCAGGACAATGATAATAATAATAAAAATAACAATAATAGATGCAAGTTATATACCGCACATATCCACTCCGCGGAAAAATCAAGGCGCCTTGCATTATTATTACCTTGGCTTTAGCCTGTTGTACACCAGCAAACATGGCATTTCAAGGAGTAAATATTCCTACCTGGTACCCATTCACGTCACCTGGGTTGAGTGCAGCACAAAGTGGATAAATTTCTTGATGAAGGAAATGAACGCCATGGGTGGGATTCCAGTCTACGACTCTCTGGTTGAAAGGCGATAGTCAGAACCTCTACACCACCGTGCCTCCACACAATGGGGGATACTCGTATAGCTCACAGGTCCACTTTATCGAAGCTCACGGCACTGGAAGTTTTCAACATTATTATCTGGCTTTAGCAGATTTCTTCTGATCACACCCACTTACCTCACCTGGGTTGAGTGCAGCACAAAATGGATTAAATTCTTGTTGAAGGAAATTAATGCCATGGTTTGAATTCGAACCTACGACCCTCTGGTTGAAAGGCGACATTCAGAGCTCCACTCAACATGTATGAACTGAGTTGAATAGGGATGGGCAAATTTGTTGAAAAATGTTTCTTCCTTTGAGCCTTTAACTCTTCACCAGATGTTTTTAGTCACTGATGTACTTGACTTTCATTAATCTCTGTAAGGAATATTGTTATATAAGATCCCTTTATACCGAGTTTCCACTGTTTTCAGCTGGCCTAATTACAGCACCTCTCTCTTTAGATCTTAGTCACAATATACATGATCATGTAACATTTTGATTGTTTAATGTACTGCCCGATATTACAGGTACTCAAAAACCAATTTAGCTAATTTTGATATATTTTAGCTTTGGTATATGCAGACGTCCCAACCTAATGCGGACAATAGTGGTAGCATACTGCTATATAGTGCCCCAAGGATGGGCTCTGAGAAACATGGCCTGGGGATAGATAAACCTCACAAATCCTTAAATTGACAACCTACAGGCATAAAATGGCTGCCAAAATGGAGACAAGACATGGAGACAAGGAATGAAGAGGATTCATTCCAGAATGCATGGAGAATCAATATTATAGAATAGAATAGTATAATTTGTTCTACTTATCTAGAAAAAGAAGAAAAACGTGAATTTCTATATAATAAGTGAAGTTAGAGTTCTCCATGTTGGCAGTCATTTGGGGGCCTATAAGTTGCCAATTTAAGGAGCCCATGAGTATTGAAATGAACAACTTGGAAATTCATAATTTTCTAACAGATTGTTGGATTTTTTTGCTCAAATTTTCACATTTTAATCATTGTATTTTTCTCCATCCATTGATACCACACCAATGTCTGGGTGAAAGGACATGGCAGTTATAATATCACCGGAACTTGTTTTTACCCCCAGTTACTACAGAAATCCTTGCCCAAGTCAGTATTCCTAAAAAGTTGTATAATTGCATCAGTCAAAGGTCTTTCCAAAACTCCTTCTCGTTACTTTTTATTCTTTTCACCCCTATATCAGCTAAATTTTGTCCCAAGTCATATTATTTTTTTTCAGTCCAAAGAGATTATGATTCATGAAAATACAGGTAATTCTTCCTAAGTTGAATTTCTTGGAAACACGAAAATCAGTTTGATAAATGTGATTTAGAAGAGGTAAATAACATGTTAGATATGATTTGTTTAAAAGATTCCACTGACTTAGGCAATAATTTGAATTAGACACCTATAATACAGGCAGAGTTGACTGCCCGTGTGCAAGTTGATGAAATGCACGCACACATGTACAGGTTTATCTTTGATGTTCAAGAATGGCCTAATTACTTTTATTTTTTTTTTCTATTAAAGAGCACCCAAATGTGTTTTATACATTCTACAATATTTGTTGCTGTTGCAATTTTGCATTGCCGTAGCAGGAAATGCCTCTACATTTTTTTCATTTGCAGATGCCTATTGGGACATCACTTGAGGCAAGCTTAATTACGTTTGAGAAAGTACTTTGATTTACGAAAGCTAGACTTAACCTGCGCATACCTAAGTTTCAGTGCTTCTTATGTATATAACAGATGGAAATGTGTGGAGCAATACAGGGCTATTCAAATATGGTGACGGTGCATTCCAATGCTCTGCAATTCATTCTCTTTTGTTGATTGCCCAAAAATAAAGTAGCGCTGAAACATGGAAGATATGCTCCAATCAAGACGAATTGAAAACCAACGGCTTTTGTAAGTCAATTTCTCAGAAGTGATTGACAAGCTTTCTCCACATGTGATAACAGGCTTTCGCATTTAAAAACAATAGGGGCATTTCTTCTGAGTCAACACAAAATTGTAAAAATTATATCATGAATACACATTTTGGTGCATTATCAGAGAGAAATGCAATGATCAGGGTATGTATTCCCTTGATAGTAACATTTTAATGCAATGTAGGCTGTATAAAAATGAGTTTTTGCATCATGACTTGAAGCAGGCCTGATGTGTAGCAATTAATATGACATCACACCGTAGGCCTATATTTATGTTTTATGTGAAGAAATTAAAAGTATATAGAAATATTATCTTTATATGATGGCTGATGATGTTTTGTTTTGTTCAAAACTTTATTCTTGCTGCAGTTAGACCTACCATGTAAATGACAAATTATGTTAAAAGAAGAGTCAACCCAACAAAATTTAATGAACAGAACAAAAAAAAAGTTTGAGAATAATTGGACGATAAGAAAGTAATGAATGTTTCAATATTTAGACAATTGGCAACTCATGATGTCCTAGGTACCGGTACACAATTGACCAATTATTTTATTCATATCAATGCTAAATTTTCTTCCCCCCCCCCCAAAAAAAAAAGAAGTAATTTCCTCAAGACTTTAACTATTGGATAGCTTCATTAAATATACAGATCCCCTCTTTGCATGTTTATGTTCATACAAATTTTGTATCTTTCTGTAAAAAGTTTGTTCCGTATATATGAATGAAATGCTGGTCAGTAGTGCATCCATGACGTCATCGAATTGGCAACATATCTGAAAATTTTCTCTGATTTGGCCAGTTTTCAAATCATGAAACATTCATAACTTTTTTTTTTATTACTTGTCCGATTGTATTCAAACTTTTTTGTTCTGCTCACCAAATTTCTCTGCTTCTTTTGAAAAATTATTATTTTGGGGAAGACCCTCCTTTTAAACAGATAGACCAAGCCTGTCAGCCCCTCCAACTTTTTTTTTTTTTTTTTTTTTGAAGGGGGGGGGGGTTCTAACCCTTTAATTTAAAAAAAAAATCTTGCTTACATTTTAACCAGGGACATGGGTGTTTGTTTCAACAGTGACTTAATGTTGCATCCCCCAAAATCAACTTGGCTAGCTAGTAGTTAGGCTCTTCATTCATTTAATTTTACCCACTCTTTTGTAGAATTGGTTCACTTGTTGCAAGTGCACTTTCGCCAGTCACATGTAATCACCAATCGGGGAGTAAACTCACAACTCCCTGCACCAATTAATCTCAAACTTTATACATATCTTTGAAAATAAAGAGAGAAAGAAAACAGGAAAAGAGAAAGTGATTATGTGTGCATGTATTTAGGGCGAGAGTACATTTGAATCTTTCTTGAATATGTGGTGGCTCTGAAAAGAGCCTTTGGTTTGTAAATTAAGGGGTAACCCAAAATTTAAGCACGTTCACCACGGATACGGCGTGCAAGCTGGATGTCCTTTGGCATGATGGTGACACGCTTGGCGTGGATGGCGCACAGGTTGGTGTCCTCGAAGAGACCGACCAAGTAAGCTTCGCTAGCCTCCTGGAGAGCCATGACGGCGGAGCTCTGGAAGCGGAGCTCGGTCTTGAAGTCCTGAGCGATCTCACGGACCAGACGCTGGAAGGGGAGCTTGCGGATGAGAAGCTCGGTGCTCTTCTGGTAGCGACGGATCTCACGGAGAGCGACGGTTCCNTAGAATTGGTTATTTTTTCATACATTGTAGGTTGGCCTAAATGCGACACATTGGAAGAAGAGTAACATCAGTGCTCAAATAAGAGCAGCATTGGCCAAAGGAGAAGAGCTAAATACTGAGAAGCGAATCTATATAAGCCTACCAGATGACATTGACCACAGTGGTCATGATGTGGGGAAGGTAAAAAGTTATAATAAATCCCATGCACTGAGACACTATATATAAAATTATGTATTCTGAGGCGAAAAGCACAAGTATAGTGCGATTTCTGAGTGGCTCAGCCCCCAAGGAAATAGCCACTATGCACTATCTGTAATCTTTCTTTTTTGGTAGTTGGGTGGAATAGGAACAACGTTGTTTAATCCGTTGAGGTAGAGTGGCCCAAAGGCAAATAATAACAATCAACTAACCTGTTTAGTACACAAAGAAATTTGCCTAAAGGAAAGAAATATAATATATAGTTGGGCCATTCCGCGTTACGTAAGTTATATTTCAGAGCAAAATTTGGATTATAAGATATGCTTTTCTGCTCTTAACCAATTGCAAGAGAGGATTTTATTACATTGTGGTAAACACTTACAACTGACTCTTTAATTTAAGACCAAATTTTGAGCTCTCTTTGCTTTAATTAAGAAGTAACACATCGATAATGGAACGTTACATAAGTTACATCACACGAAAATGGATCATTGACTTCTTTCTTTAATTTTGAAAATCCTGTGAAGTGCTCAGGTCTCATGAAACAGTTTCTTAAAAAACCAAAAGAGTACACCTTAAGCTATATTATCATTGAAGATTATGAAAATACTACCATTCATATTTTCGTATGAGTCCATCTCCACCGTTACGCAAGATACGTCGTCTGAAATATCAGTTTTCTATCCAGGGTCTTTGTTTCATATGATATGGATATGCTTTTGTTTCATCAAGTTATTGAAAACCCCAAGTGTGCACATCTTCCTGACAACAAGAACATAGCCATTAGGTAGATTTTCGGTAGCTGAGGTCTCACTGATGGCTGTTTAAAAGAAATCACAAGAACAGATTTTACATATGTGTGAAAGGTACGAGTATAGCTATCACCTAGCCAATGTCTTGTTCTTGTAGCAAGAAAACATCTGATTTATGCTAAAATCCACCAAAAACTGTCTAAAAGCTACTCGTTAATCGTTAGATGGTCATCAGAGGTTGGCCACATGGTCTTGTATTTTGGTTAGGTAAAATGTAAGAATTATTCCTTAGGAATGTGGCTTAATTGCATAATGATAATAATAATTCACCTGATTTAATATATGCTGTGCTGTTCTGCCACATTCAGACAGCTCTGTACAATTACCGGGCCAAAAAATGATAGATATTCCTAAAAACAATACATATAAAAAATATGTAACTTACGTAACGCTACGTAAGTTAAATTTTTCTTCAGGGAGCCAACGTCTCCATATTAACTAGGTAAGATACTACCAAAAAGACTCAGGGAGCTGTTGTTTGCTGATGGCTACCAATTTGTACAAATGCTGTCAGATATGAACCAGTCATTTTAATATTCTCTTAAAAATTTGGCTTGAGCAAAGTGAAAAAAGGGGGAAACAGAAACCTAGTAATTTTTCATTGAAATCATATCCTGGGTTTTAATAAAAAAACCTTGAAATATATGATTGATTTATTTTAACCAAAATGTCAGATTTCAACTTAGCAATCAGAAACAAGCTATAAATGAAATATAGAGGGTACAGGTAGATGTATGCTCACAGGCCTATTTTTTGAGAGTCGATCAGGATTGGACAAAGTAATCAATTTAAACCTAGGATGGAAATACATTAGGATGCATAAACAATTTTGACAATCACATTATGGGAATCGGTGCATCTACCTAAAATACTTCTTTAATTCTGATGTTGCAGCTTCTGTTTCATTAATGCACATATTGTCTAGAAGACCACAGAAGATGGNGGTTCCAGGCCTGTAACGATGGGGCTTCTTGACTCCGCCGGTGGCTGGGGCAGACTTGCGAGCTGCCTTGGTGGCGAGCTGCTTGCGGGGAGCCTTTCCTCCGGTAGATTTGCGAGCGGTCTGCTTGGTTCGGGCCATTGTAGATTTCAAGAATGATTCTAGAATGATTCAATTTTCGCGGCAATCACGGTATTTATAGTAAAATCCAACACGCGCGAAAAGCGGTCACATGAAACAACGGATTTTATTGGATGAAGAATGTCTCAAAATATCCGATTGGTCCATGGATATTTTATTTAGTCTAGTACCGACACATACATGTAGGGGAAAACAACATATTTATGTAAAATAGTGAAAATCAAATGAAAAAAAATATTTCATCAATAATACTATTCAAATATTGTTTTTGAACTATCATTCATAAATAATTGTTTATTAATATGATTACTTAGAATTTTATTATTCAAAGAATTATGAAAATACCTTTTGGGGTCTTTGATAAAGACTTTATACGGGAAGTGAACTCGAGAGAATTTCGGGAGAAACGCATTGATAAATGTGAATATTTTGTATTATTACTAAGAAATATCTTCTGTCTAAGTATTCAGTACGATGAGAAATATAATTACACAACATTTCTGATTATTGACACGAAATATTAACAAACAATTAAGAATAAAACAGATAATTTATGAATCCCAGACCCAAAGTGGTGGATTGTAAAATAGCGATACGTCACATTATAGGTAAGCCAATGAGAGCCGTTTTTCCAAACTCCATCAATTACCGACGATCCGAAGATAGTGGAAGTTTCCTAGGTACGAAAAATTAAGCTTTATCTTGTAAGAGTTCCTCCCTATAATATACTATTAGAATATAATGTTTCTATTTAGAAACATATAATGTTTTGTAAGGGATTATTATTTTATTGAAAAATATGAATGAATTGTAGAATATAAAGAATTAACTTGGTCTTGTTATGGAAAACGTAACTTTCCGTAGATCGGCTGAAACGAGAGCTTTCCGCGGGTAATTGATTGGCTGTCCCCCACGTCCGCATTAATATGTTATATACCCAAATTTTTCCGTTCATCGTCAGTTTTCTACTCGTAGCAAACAAGAAACAATCATCATGTCTGGACGTGGTAAAGGAGGAAAGGGACTAGGAAAGGGAGGCGCCAAGCGTCATCGCAAGGTTTTGCGTGATAACATCCAGGGAATCACCAAGCCCGCTATCCGCCGTCTGGCCCGCCGTGGTGGTGTCAAGCGTATCAGCGGTCTCATCTACGAGGAGACCCGTGGTGTCCTCAAGGTCTTCCTTGAGAACGTCATCCGTGATGCCGTCACCTACTGCGAGCACGCCAAGAGGAAGACCGTCACCGCCATGGACGTCGTCTACGCCCTGAAGAGGCAGGGACGTACCCTCTACGGATTCGGAGGTTAAGAAGTTTGCTCTTCTTACCAAACAAAGGCTCTTTTCAGAGCCACCAAATATCCAAGAAAGATTCAATATTGAGACTCTTATATTAACCCCCTGTTAAACTTTTCATTCTTACACTACAGTAGTACAGGCCAGGAATTTGATATTGATTTAAATGGGTTAGAAATTCCCATAAGAATTCCCGATTTGATTAAAAGAAATTCTGACAAGTAGTCGTAAATACTGCAATGATAAATGGATTGAGTGGTAGTTTTCATGTCCAGCATTTCTTGTCGGTAAACATAGTTACTCCATGTCCCATGAAATGCTTTATCTTCGAAAAAAACTTTCTTTTTTGAAAATGGTCGAGTTGTAAACAAATGATTTAAGAAACGGCAGCTCAGAGAATTGCCTGATATAGGCCTACGTCATGTGACCCATCATTGGCGTTGCCAATCGGCATGACAATATAACATTACAAAAAAACTCCTAATTATTGTGCGATTTGCTTTAAACTTTTTTTTTTCATAATTATGTTGGTCTGATTTTTCTGCTTTCAATCAATTACAGATTTTTTTTCTTGGTGATACAGTCTTCTCTTTATTGAGAAAATGAATACAATGAAGATTTTTGAAGAGGAAATGATTAATGGATATCTTGATCTCAATGTTTGAAACCTGTTTTGCCTAACAAAGGCCATTTTCAAAGCCAAGAAAGATAAAATAATATAGAGACAAGCTATTCTATATTTACCCCGGCCCCTTGTAATTCCTTCTTTAAAAATAATTGACCGATCTTCAAAAAAATCAATCGACGTATCATCAACAAAAAATAAAATAATATTCAATCTTTAATTTTTCAATTGGTCCAGGGCCTCGGCCAGATAAATAGAGGTAAAGATTTCCATCAATCGTACTATTTTTGCCTAATGGTACCGTACTTTGGTTTGCGATTGGTCGCAACAGTCGTGGCTGATAATGCCAGATGACTTTTCAGACCCCGTGGATTATGACGTGATAATAGAAATATGACGTCACAATGAAAATAATGCGTATTTTCATTGTTACGTCACAAAGGTATTTTGAGTGCGAGAAACCAAAGAAATGAATGACGTCACAAAGAATGGCTCATGAAGAATAATTTTTCTTTGATATCAGCTGCCTCCTTCTAGAGGGTTAAGTCTATTTCTTTGAATATTCGCATTGGCCTACAGTAATTCATTTCCAGATAATTACCTCACGTATTTTCTTCATTCCTTCCGAATTTGAGGGGGGGGGGGGGGGGAGACGGGTGATGACGGGATCGACGCGATGATATCAGACCAAAAAAATTGATAGAAATATATTACATTTTCATTTTAATGTGTGCTCACTCGTTCATAACTTATTTCAATCATAATGATTATCATAAGATAATAAGCCAAAAAGTTGAACCAACTGGGCCCCGTAACATAAAGGTTTGCATTAATTGATAAGCTAATAGTGATTGATATCAATCGCAATTAAGTCTCTGGCAAATCATGTACAAAAGTTTGCAATTGATCGCAAAATCAAATAGCCATTAATCGCAAAGCTTTATGCTACGGGACCCTGATGACTTTTCAGACTATCGGGGATTGTGACGTGACAATAAAGATATGACGTAACAATTGAAAACTAATATTTTCATTGTTACGTCACAAAGGTATAGTGAGCGCCAGGAAAAAAAATGACGTCACAAAGAAAAGAAAAAGAGTCACAGTCACAGTGCAGTGCACAGTACGTGATGTCCCCGGGAAAATTCTTCCTCGATTATCACACTTGAAGATTATTACAAAATTCCAGAGGGCTAGTAAGTCTATTACTCAAAATGTTGGCATTGGCCTAGAGCAATTCATTGCAAGATTATTACCCCATTTGTTTTCTTCATTCCTTCCGAATTTGAGGGTGGGGGGGGGGGGGGGGGGGGTGACTACACACGCCATCCCCTCCCCTCACCAAATTGGGGGAATATACCCCTACCCCGGGATCGACACCCATGATATCAACCCATAAAAGTGAGAACAACATATTTTTGTAAATATTTACTGAAAGTTTGGAAAGATACGTTTTCCTTTTGATATAACTCTCCGAACGTTCACTAAATAACTCAAAATACACAACTTGTTCAATCAGAACGCTTTTCATTAGATAGTTAGCTAGAAACTTGAACTAACATTACAGTAATTTTGTGTCTTCTTATTTTTTTAATGACTAGACACCCTTCTTATCAAAACAAATTATTATCTCACTGTTCGGATGATCTAGAATCTATTTTAGATGCTTTAATTTTGACACTCCCTGAAAGACGGGAATGATCCCACAAAATAATACAAACATAGCGACTGACCTCGTCTACAGTTGGGGGGGGGGGGGCGGAGGCTTGAATAGTACAAAGATCCTGGTGAAGGTGTTTCTCTGGCGTATCCTTGAATTGACGCCCCCTTCATGAAATTTTAATTTAGTATTTATTTTACCTTTGCTTTGTTGACTATAAGCCGATTCAGAATTGAATGAAAAACGCAT
>BQKZ01003763.1:0-19625 GCA_036244855.1 Temnopleurus reevesii
ATAATAATAATAATTTTAATCATAATGGAAAAGATAAATCATTGTACATGATAATCATGTAACAAAAATAGTAATGATATTGGTGATGTAATGCAACAGTATTGATGACGATAAAGATATAAATACATACACCATAAATAAATATTTAAATCCGTATCATTTTTTTAAAAAAAGAGTAAATATAAATTAGACAAATTACTCTGAAAAAGAATATCATATCTAGACTTTTGGAACTTACGATGAAAAAGTATACAAGTAGAAACGAAAATGACTCAGTATTTCCACCTATCTCCGCTAATAAATCACTATGAGCATTTGTACCATCACGCATAAACACTCAAAGCTCTGTTACTTCAGGCGATCCGCCATTTTTCTTTCAGTCTCCATTTCCTTCGTACAGAGAAACCATTTTTGGAGGTGGATAGAGTGCGTGGCCCTAGTCTGCGGATACTGACCTTTGGACTTCATTTTCGTGATTCATGTTGCATGTAAACTACAGGGTCTGCAGTCTACACTACATCTGCATTTTTGTCGTATTCGTGCCCAATAATGATCGTTGTAATTAGTCTCTGACTGCAAACTCTGGAAGATTCACAATGTATTATTTACAAATTTAAAAAAAATGGAGCTGAGTGTCTGTGCCTGTAGACTAGCATAGTCACCTTGTATTTCATACCTAGAAATGTGTGGGAAGCCAGCAGTTGTACACCTAGTCTGCAAGCTCATACCATTGAATTTCAGCATTGCATTTTGTGCAGTGCATGATACAGAGTCTGCAATCATAGACTGCATTACGTAAATGCCTCACCAATGGGAACATAGGCATTCACATTAGTAGAATAGTCTCTGAATGCAGACTCTAAATCACACACCATGCACAATGCGGAAAACCCAAACCTAGGGTCTGTGCCAGCAGACTATGGTATACCCGCGGCCCGGGAACGAGCCTTTTGGAGATATCAATGAAAACACGACCCTGGGATCCAAACATGTCCGGGGCTCAAGATTAGTCCTCCTATTTATCATGTACTCAAGACGAAGATGGATGTTATGTTTCCTAGCTCTTCCCAATGTATCTTTCGCCTATATAAGTGATTTATGGATCGACTGTCAGTTTATGAGAGCAAGGGTTTGTGAGACGATGACTGTCATAGTTCTTCTTTCTTTCTTTCGTATTCTTATCCTTCGTTTTCCTCTTTTTCTTCTTTTTTCCCTTCCAGTTTTTCATCTCCTCCTTCTTATCCTTCTTCTTCTACTTCCTCTTCTTCTTCTTCTTCTTCTTCTTCTCCTTCTCCTTCTCCTTCTTCTTCTTCTTCTTCTTCTTCTTCTTTTTCTCTTCTCCTTCACCTGTCCGGGGCTCAAGATTAGTCTTCTTCTCCTATTTATCATGTTCTCAAGACGTAGATAGATGATATGTTTCCAAACTCTTCTTCATGTATATTTCGCCTATATATGTGATTTATGGATCGACGGCCAGTTTATGAGAGCAAGGGTTTGTGAGACGGTGACTGTCATAGTTCTTCTTTCTTTCTTTCGTATTCTTATCCTTCGTATTCCTCTTTTTCTTCTTTTTCCCCTTCCAGTTCTTTATATCCTCCTTCTTATCCTTCTTCTTCTAATTCCTCTTTTTCTTCTTCTTCTTCTTCTTTTTCTTCTTCTTCTTCTTCTTCTTCTTCTTCTTCTTCTTCTTCTTCTTCTCCTTCTTTCTTATTCTTCTTCTACTACTTCTTCTTCATTTGCTTCTTTTTCTCTTTTCATTTTACACTGCGACTGTTTTTCCTTTCATTGTAATTTCTTTCATGGGGAGGTGTCCTGCCAGCATTGCTTTTTTTTTGCATGCTCCTCCATTTTCTTAATAGAAAAGTTGGTCGTTTATACTTTATCTTTGGTCGTTTATACTTTGTTTTATGTATGTATATTTCTCAAACTTTTTTCAATGCATATTCACTTTAGATTGCACTATAATTTATCATTTGTTGTCTTGATTAGATTTAAATGAATAAATCAATATAAAATCAAAATCAAATCAATCTTTTTCTCTGAATAGTTCAGTCATTTATTTCCTTGTATCTTCCTCTCCGTCGCATATGAATATGTTTAGTTCTTATCATTGTTCTTTGATATGTTTTCTCAGTCAATTTCCTTCTGTTCTCAGGCCAAAATTACATACCCTATAAATTCAGGTGCTCGAAATGTAAATTGTTTTAAAACTATTTCAAAATCAACTGAAAAGAGATGTCTGTTTCCATTACTCTTCACACTTTTGATTAATAATCATCATATTAATCAGAAATGTTGCTCTGCCGCAGGAGTTTTCGTGTAAGCATCCTAAATTTCATCTCATCCAAACTGCATTGCTTTATCCTCCTTATTATACTCCTCGTTCCAGAAAGAAGGTTTTCCCAGAGACGAGCTGGAATACCGTGGATTTGCTCAGAAATTACCATATACTAAACTCTTATCAAGGTTCCTTCCAGGTATCGAACGATTTTAGAAGATTGAAAATTCAAATTCTGGCTACGAGAGATAGCACCACGGATTTTCGTTGAACTATATAAGATGTTGGAGATGTATCACATTTTCTCATAACCGATGAATTATGTATTTTCAATGATTTTTCCGATAAAAATTACGATATATACAAAGAGGGGGTGAACAAAAATAAAGCAACGTACTGTTTAAAAAGTTGGTTCGGATTTCATCTGAGCCATGCACATTGTGCTATTTAATCTTCCTTAATAAACATGATATAAACTATTTCCAATTCAAGGCTCCTTTGTAATGCTATTCAAATCAGAACCGGCTTGTGATTGTTGTGTCCGCACAGTTCAATACACGGCGTAATGCTCAATTTTCCATGAGCCACTTTATTTTGTGAAAATTGGTTATATCGTGCTAATATACCAGCTAACATACTTTGTATATGTTTGGAAATTGTCCCGTATCTACAAAACTTTTATCAATAATCTTTTTAAGCATCGAAAGATTGGCGAGGATTACAATAGCATGGGTACACACAGAGATCGGTTTCATATCTCCCTTAGATAGTAGCGCACTCTGTTACAAAAAGCGCATTGTCCATACATAAACATGCCACAAAGTTATGATGATATTGTAAGCCATGTATGCTTGTCATAATGTTTTGATAATATTATAATAGTGGTGGGTTTTCAAAATTGGTGGATGGTAGAAAACGAGTGCACATCAAATGACAAGTGCGGATGTGATGTGCGCATCATTTGTTGCGCACACCATTTGCGCACTGTTTTTTACCGTCCACAGGCCTCTGTCCACCAATTTCGGAAACCCCCTAGTCTTAAAAACTATGACAAAATAATTGTTTAAGTCAAACGGTTTTCGTAAAGAACAAGGTTACTCTTCAGAATGAAAATGAACAAACACATTGGAATTATGAAATCACAAAAGAATAAAAGGTATTGAATTTAATAGCATTTGTCTTGTTAAGACGCTTGTTGAAATAATATAGAAAAGATTTAATATCATCCACACTCACAAGCACAACGACATTTCACATACGAAAGCACAAATACACATACAAAAAAATATATGTTATCAGATTCATGGGGCAGATCTGTTTATCGGTAATGTCAAACAAAATTGCATCAAATATGTTAAAATTTAGTCAGATTGGGTGAAAATGAAAAGAGGATTGTCATAAATGCATGTAAGGATGACCTAGAAATTTGGTTCCACATATTCATTACATGGTATACGAGACAAGTGGCGTTTTTCATTATTGCCAATTTCCCCCCTTTTTTCACCGCCATCAATTTGTGATACAGAAAGCTTATTTTTATCTGTTAAATCTCTGTAGAAAATTGGATATTACATCAGAGCAAAGTCCCGACGAAATGGGAAACAAATTCGCTTTAGGATGGTGATTGGTGATATGTAA
Organism: Temnopleurus reevesii; assembly: GCA_036244855.1. Classification (NCBI taxonomy): domain Eukaryota; kingdom Metazoa; phylum Echinodermata; class Echinoidea; order Temnopleuroida; family Temnopleuridae; genus Temnopleurus; species Temnopleurus reevesii. Next base: position 3,917 of record BQKZ01003763.1, read on the forward strand.
TGGGTTTTTATCTCGTGAATAAAAAAAAAAAAGGTGAAGGGAGGAAATAGATGGAGTGGTGGTGAGATGGAATGGAAACGATAGGAGATAAATAATTTGCGGAGAAAGAAAAAAAAAGTACATGGCAGAGATATGAAAAGGAAGTATAGGTAAGGCCCTGGTCACATAGGACCCCGGAAGCAACACGATTCACCCCGACTCTTTGTTAATTCACAGTTAACTGCCTCAGAACAACGAGTCGGGGTGAATCGTGTTGCTTCNGGGCTTAAGAGAGAAAGAAATAAATAGAAAATAAATGGTGTGTAATTCATATGCATGTGCGTGTGTTTGTGCGTTTTTGAATGCCGTTGCGACTGTATAATACTATAGTGTGTGAGAGAAAGACGCGAGTGAGAAGAGGGAGGATGGAGAGTAAATGAAGGTGAATAACAAGACACAGACGACGAAAAGAGAGAGAGAGAGAGAGAACAGGAAAGAAAATAATGGTGGGTATTTGTTTATGTGTGTTTGTGTACTTGTGCGCCATCGTCACAAACATCATCATTACAATTATCGTAATTACCATTAGCATTATCATCATTACCAATATCGTCGTCACCATCATTTTCATGATTTTTATCATCTTCACCACCACACTGTTCATGACCGTCATAAATAATATCGTCATCTTCATTATCGTCATTATCATCATCTTCACCATCATCATCATCATCATCATCATCATCATCTTCATGATCATCATTATCATCATCACCATCATCATCATCATCACCATCATCATCATCATCATCGTCACCACACCACCATCATCATCATCATCATCGTCACCACACCACCATCATCATCATCATCATCACCATCACCATCATCATCATCATCATCATCATCATCATCATCATCATCATCATCATCATCATCGTCATCGTCACCACACCACCACCATCACTATATCGCAATATACATCTCCATCTTCATTACCTTCATAATTGTCAGTATCATCATCATCACCATTCTTATCAACCTCCTCATCCCCATCATCATCATCATCCTCATCATCATCATCATCAGTTCCATCACCAGCGTCATCATCATCGATCATCAACAGTAAGAATGTGAATTCTCAATGCTACCAATGCATGAAAAAGTTCCACTCTTTGTTTTCCGTTATCAAAGCTCCGGCGATGTGTAAATCCTACACGCAATTTGTGTTGGAGTAACGCATGACTTATGTTTAACTAAGCGCAGCTAATGACATAAAGGCCTTTTAGAAACCCAAGTCTTCTATTACACATGTTTTCTGCACTTTTGTTGACATTTTCCCAGATTCAACCATTTTAGTTTAAGAGTTATTTTTCTGTGTACTTTACGTTTTATTTGCCATTTTTACAAATGTTTTAAATTCTGTATTTATTGACCTGTTCTGCTCTTAATTTGTATTATATATGTATTTTAATTGTAGTGTCATTTTACCTTGTATATTGTGCTAATGGCACGGCCCCAATGTAAACCAGACTCTGTATCTGTTTTGGTTTTTTACCGTGTTGAAATAGAATTTATCTATCTATCTATCTATCTATCTATCTATCTATCTATCTATCTATCTATCTATCTATCTAAGCATTATCAGAAAATAATGATATGTAAGCACTCCTTTCTTTTAAATGTCTGTTTTCTAAATTGCTGGTTTATGAATAAAATTTGTCATACATTAGTAGCGCACACATGAAGTGCCCCATTTGTGCTCCCTTAAAAAATGGAAATGGCTCATTTTTTTTAGACGTAGATCAAGAAAAATCTGAAAAATCAGTTTGGTAATTTTCGCGATCTATCTAAAGATCTATGTTGAAGGAAAATGCACTTACGGTTTTAGTTCTAGTACGCCCCCCTAAAGAAAATAATGCCAACCTATTCCTAAACATTGGAGTTAAAAAAAATAATACTGCAAAAAGACCCCCTAATAATACGTATAAAGCTTGCACGACATCAATTACTAATTAAGTAACAGGCTTAAACTTGTATGGCGCAAAAAAACACCATTAGATATGTATTCCAGATGAAGGTTCTCGAAATTTTTGAAAAGAGATCTATCCCTTTGATTCCCCCCCCCCCAGAAAAAGACGCATTACAAATGGTATATTATCTATTTTAACACGCCAGGTTACAAGATATCTGAAAGATCATATTGCTGAATTATGTTATACGACCCTTTTATAGTATAGACAAGTTGAGTTTGCTTTGTATTGTCTCCACACGAAGGCGAAAATTCTTTGTGCCGCCCGCGTATAGGCGCCCCTAAAGCATTGATCAAGTTCGTAAGGCCCATGACACTTTCAATCTTTCATAGGGGAGATGTAAAGGTGTAACCAAGACTGTCGGCTTCATGGATGTTTTATTGAGCAGTATCTTTCCCGAATGCCAAAATTGTAGACTTTTCATTACCGCAAAGTGAAAGGAGGAACGAAAAGGGTCTGGTTGCTTTAAAGGTGTGTGGTCACCGAAATGGTGGTGATGGTTTGGAATAAACGGTAGTGGGGCATTATTATCCGAAATTTGTGGCAGAAAATGACATACTAGAAGTTGACCAAAGTACATATCGCTATGAAAAAGGGTCAACTTTCCACCATTGGAAGGTAAAAAGTAATCCAATACTTGGGTAGCACCTTTAAGCGTGCAAAAGTCTATGTATGGAGTTGGCAAAAAAAAAAACTAATATGTCGTATTACGAAGTTGCAGCTATAAGATTCTATTTCCAAAATAGTTTAAGCATGAAAATACATGACAATCTTGGTGTTCCTATGATATGTACACATTTGTGATTTTGATATATAACTTTTTAGCAGATAGTTTTAGGCCGAGAAAAACCTTACCCTTTACCACCTTCATGTCACATTTTCCATGTTCTTCTTTCAAAGAAAACAAGAAAAAGTAGGAGAAGTCGGTATCAATTGAACAAAAGTGTTCCCCTCATTCCAATATCATATTTGAACATGTGAACTTTGCAAACGTCAGTGCAGCCTTTAAAACTAAAGCCCCAGTCACATATATATGCCCGGAATCAATACGATTCAACAGGACTCTTTGTTCGGAGACAGTTACCTGTGAACTTATCAAAGATTCGTGTTAAATGTTAAATCCTGTTGCTTCTGGGCCTCGATGTGAGTGGGGCTTAAGACCCTCCCCTAATAGATTGCAGTCGATTCAGCCTAGGAAACCTACACAATTGATCACACGATCAATAGCTCATCATTCTTGAGTCATTAATATCCAAACATTTCTGAGAATCCAATCTGCAAAGTTTATTCTCCCTCATCCGAGGTTCAAATGGTTTCGCCAGAGCGTTGGTTCAGCAATTTCAAGTCGGGAACGGCTTTTCAAAATACTGGAATTCGCTTTCGGTGTTTTATACCTACAATATTTCCAATACTATAGACGTTTTCCCTAATTGTGCAACGATTCGTTTAATTATTCAATACTTTGCTGGTATACACTCCTGGAAAAAGGTGCTTTCCCTGCCTACCCAACCACCTTAAAGGTGCAAATTTATTATTTTTTCAATTCTTTCTTCGTGCGCTCACATTGTTTAAATCTAAAACTTCAAGGAACATTATGCTCCAAGCATACAGGAAAAAGGGAGTAAAACCTCATTCAAAATTGTAAAAAGGTTAATTAACAAAAACGAAAAGGCATTTTACTGGTTAGCATATGCAAGATGTGGATGATTTTTTTTTTTTATATTTTCACCACATTTTTATCGACCAAACATTCATCGCCATTTTTAACCCAGCATTAAATAACATTTTAAAATGGTTCAAAACAATTTTGAGACTAGCTTTTTCAAAGCCTGTATATCTTGTAATAACTGACATCTATTCGTTGTCTTCCCCACNTTTTTTCCCCTCAACAAACAATTTTCTGTATACATCAATACAATATTCAAAATAGAATTTCCAACGAATTAAACAAAACATATGGTATCTTTGAAAAGACAATTAGAACCGAAATGCATTTACAGTGGAATCCACTCTGTTGTGGATAAAGCTAAATTCAAATATGTTTGCCCTGACTGAACGTTTATCATTGTGTATGGGATAATTTGATTATAATGGCCATCAATACAACTGCGACCATGAATCGAGAATGCGGGGTAGAATACTGCATAGGTGATGATGAATGCCTACGTTGGGTAGTGTACGAGGAGAAAGGTCCAATTTGCTGTACGACGCCACTTATAGCCTCCTTCCCAGACTAAGAGGGTGTATATTTCATATGCATATTCGTACAAGTACATGCGCGCATATGGAGCAAAGCTGGAATTCTACAAAAATAGTCCTTTTTATGTGTCTTTAGAACTGTTGGTGATTAAATCGTCAGCGATTTTACGAACCGGCCTATAACTACGGTGGCGCTACTTGAACACGTAGAAAACCCGACATAGCTTCAACAACAATGACATACCACTTCATGTTATTTCAGTAGCTTTTATTTCAATTGTTCAATTGAATTGCTACGACTGGTTCGTGCAGCCACCTCTCGCTTGTAGGCCGGTTCGTAAAAACGGTGACAAAATGCTCGGATCAGGAGGTACAAATCTGATAAAATATTCCCAAAGTTGAGTAAATAAAATCTGTCAATTAATTTTGACCACCACAGTCAAAAGAAAATCTTCTACACTAATACCACACATTCTTTAAAAGGTTTATGAAAAGTCTACCCACACTACTATTTGCCAAACTGTGTCTTAAGAACTGCAAAAATCTAGAATTAATAACTAAAAGAAATTTACGCAATTGTTCGTCTGAATATGCTCAACTTCTGGTGGAAATGCAAAATCAATATTGCAACCAATATTATATCTGTCAGAAGTATGTTGCCTGTCGTAAGGTTTTAAGAGTGCATTAATATTAAAAACAGAATCAGATGCTCCTTAAAATATAATCTTATTTCATCACCAAAACACGCATGAAATAATCAATTTCGCTTATCAGGCAGGAGCCTTATACTTCGTGAGTCAAAGTAATTTTTAGATTACTCTCTTATAAATCTATTCGATTTTCAGCTTCCTTAGCTTTGTAACATTTCCAGTAAGAATTCGAGCAGCTTGAAATTTGAATGAAGTTCAATATACAATGTACGATTCCACACATTCCACCCCGCAGAAATAAGAATATATCGTATAATCTCCATGATTAGTATATTATTTAGCTGTAAGAGCTGAAACTGTAAATCAAAAGCATAGAATATGTCATTTATTCATGAATAAAAATGGGTGGGGCTCCGTATAAAGTATGCCTTAACAGCTTCAATGGACGACCCTGCTCTTTGTAAAGAAGATAGCAAATAAGATAGATTGAAAAAAATATATCTTTTAGAATCACTGGATTATTTTTATGACAGAGCACAGCAGGAAGGTTGATGTTGCATTAAAGACATACAAATTATTAAAAGCTAATTGGAAAATAATCGAATCTCTAAGGTATACACTTAGTCATAGACGTGCGATTAATATTCATCGTAACTTTAATTGCATCTTTTCTTTTGTTATACAGCATTCTCAATTTCCCCCACGCTAGGATAAATATTCACGAATAATTGTCATTTCATTATAGCTCTTCAATAAACAATTACTTATAATCTTCCAAATAACAAATATAATGACCAATTAAACACCACACATAGATTAACTCAAATGAAATGATTTTCTTAAGGCACTTGGAAGCACTCCCGGTGTGAGTAATATCTGTTTTCAATTGAAAGAACAAAAATATTTCCGTGGGCGATTACTGAAAAATCTCCTTCACTTTTTCCTCATATTCTTAACGATCTAGTATTCATCGAAGAGACTGATTTGTGTTTTTGTCCAAACAGAAAAGGCCGTGCCCTTAGGCAGATTATTGATTTACATATTAACTTGACAGGTAATAATTATTAGTGTGGCTGGAGGGAAGGCCACGCCTCGAGTGGGCTTTGAGCATGTAATAGCACAAATTATTATTCACTATACGCCCACTCGCACAGTGACGCGATACAAACGGCTGCGAGCAGGTACAGTCATTATCAAGACTCAGAGTACAGTGTGTGTCATAAAATTTGAGCCATCTCCTGAACCACCATGGCAAGCAAATTAACGATCAAAATTCGATTATATTCAAAACATTTTTATTCGACATCCAACTTTAACCACACAACACGCTTGTAATTCATTCACTTTAAAATGAAACATATCTTCTGTTGTTTAGAAATTGATATGTTTCAGAAATTGATATTGCGTAATAGTTCAAGGATTGATATATAAATCATTACTGCTAAAACAAAATGTAGATACTAACCAGAAAGAAAATATGACTTTTGATAATTTCAAATGAGCTGTAAAAACATGTCTGGTTCATTTTTTTCCAAAACATTTTCTTGATAAGCTTTATTCATATTTTATTATTAATGTTCATATGGCTTCTGACAATTTTTTTTTTTACATACATGACTAAAAATTAGATAGATACATATAGATGAAAATTACATTTTCAATATAAACCCCTCCCGGTCTATAATTTGTGCAGGACCCACTCAATGAAAAAGGGAAGAAAAGAATACCCGTTCGACCCCAAAACAATACAATTTGAAGACCTAAGATTTTTTTGCTTTCCTTTTCTATGTAATTTTTTTCAATTCCATTCCAATGCAATTCGTTAATCAATTTGAGATTCATTTTTAATTGCTTACCAGCAAATTATTCGTGGAAACTGTACACTCATTAAAGCCCGTGTATAGTTTTGGTAAGGATTAAAANCGTGCCCTTAGGCAGATTATTGATTTACATATTAACTTGACAGGTAATAATTATTAGTGTGGCTGGAGGGAAGGCCACGCCTCGAGTGGGCTTTGAGCATGTAATAGCACAAATTATTATTCACTATACGCCCCCTCACACAGTGACGCGATACAAACGGCTGCTAGCAGGTACGGTCATTATCAAGACTGTGAGTACAACGTGTGTCATAAAAAGGAGAACTATGAAATGAAAAATATCTTCTGAAAGATAACGTAAACGAATTTGACAAGCACTGTCCTACTATCACACGATTATAATCTATAAACACAAATAAGTCGAACGCCAATTTAATGCTCAGTTGTAATGCTATTCAGATCGGAACCGGCTTGCTATTGTTGTGTCCACATTGCTGTATTATCAATGACCGACTTTATTTTGCGGAAAAAGTTTATATCATGTGCTGTAAAATTGTTATCAAATGATAACTCAAACATAAAATTTATAATTGCACGGCCACAGTATTTATTTTTAATGAATCTATAACATTACCTCTAAAATTCCAAAAAAATGAATGAAATGAAACGAAAGAAATCGAATGAGCTGTAAATGCATACTTGGTATCTATCTAGGTCTAAATATATCTTTGAAAGAATTGATCATCATTTTAAACTTAAAAAATAGATGTGTTTTAGAAGTGAATAGGAAAAGTACATATTCTGAATGATTGCACAAAAAAATCAAATTGAACCCATAGCGTTTGCATGCAGCTCCTGTTTCACACAATATACTAAGGATCTACTTGAACCCAAAACATCAACAAATTACAAAAAAAAAGGCTAATTTTTTTTTTCTCTCTTTGCTCTATTTCAACTTCTCGATTCCTTTCCTTTTTGTATTCACTCACTAATTGTTTTTAGATTTTTTTTAATACTATGCCAGCCATCAAGGTATCGGAGAAATTGTTCCACTCATTAAAATTGTAGTTACACACCTGATTTTTCTCTTAATTTTTTTTGGCATACCCTGTACTTTCGACAAATGTGTCGCGGGTACCAATTACTTGACTCGGGGGAAATCAGTAAGCAAACTAAGACTGGTTATTAATAATTTACAGACGGGTGTGTTGATCGTAATCTACAGAAATTGGTGGGGAATCATTTTCATTTATATTCCACCTGTTAAGACTGTAGAAAGATGTATCAATACAAACACCATGTAGCAGATATACAGTATGTATTACTATACAGATTCTAAACACTTCCTCTAAACACTTTTATGTGGCACTTGATACACACGCCAAACAGTTTATCAGATAATTGTTTAGTGTTGTCTATACACAAGATGTCAATATAAACCCCATGTAGCTATATAATTTGGAGATTCTGAACACTTCTTCTAAGCACTTTGCTGTGGCACTTGATAAACACTTCGAAGTGTTTATCAGATCACGGTTTCGTGTCGTCTTTACACAAGATGTATTAATGTAAACCAATTGCGGCTATATAGTGTAGCGATTCTAAACACTTCCTCTAAACACTTTGCTGCGTCATTTGATAAACACTTCAAAGTGTTTATCAGATAACTGTTTAGTGTCGTCTATACATAAGATGTATCGATGTAAATCCATAGCAGCTACATATTGTAGAGATTCTAAACACTTCCTCTTAACACTTTACTGTGGCACTTCACGTCAAAGTGTTTATCAGATCACGGTTTCGATTCGTCTGTACACAGGATGTATCAATGTAAACCCATAGAAGCTATACACTGTAGAGATTCTAGACACTTCCTCGAAACACCTTGCGGTGACACTTGATAAACACTTCAAAGTGTTTATCAGATCACTATTTAGTGTCGTCTGTATACACAATATGTATTAATGTTAACCCATAGCAGCTATATACTGTAGAGATTCTACACACTTCCTCTAAACACTTTGCTGTGTCATTTGATAAACACTTCAAAGTGTGCATCAGATCAACGTTGAGTGTCTTCTGGCTCAGTGTTTATATTTCCTAACATCAGAAAAGAGTTAGCACAATACCAGTGCGGGAATTTATTGATTGCAATGGTGTTTATCCCGGTGCCAATATCAATACATGTTTTTTTTTGTCATTTCAGTGCTAGATTAAAGCGGTATTAATTCAATGTTGGTGTTGATATATAATAATAATAATAATAATAATAGTAATAGGTCCATTTATATAGCGCAATCATGCATATACTCTACTGCGCGTGATACTAGGTACCAGATTATTACCCTGGCTATAACTGCCAAGCAAGCCAGTTAGGCGCTCAAGCATGTAAATATATCATTTATTTCATGTTGTCCACTTTTGAACACCAATGTAAACATCTAAACACATGAGATATTGAAATACTTTTAATATTAAGTACTTACTGAGAATCAGGAAATGTCCAAAAATGTTCAGTATAAAATTGTCCAATTTCAGTGATATTTCCAAGAGCTGAACATAGCGTTATGATATCATTAAAATAAAACTAATGCTTAATGATCTGATAAGTCTTTTTTAAGTGTTTATGAAAGGATTTAAAAGCCAAGCACTGTCGGTTTTACGGTGCAGCTCGCGTACAACAATACAATGCATCAATGCCGATTGTACATATTGACGTACACACAATTACACTTCCATTAAAATGTACTTTAGAAATTAAATTTTGAATGAAATTATTGAGGGTTTGAAGTACGTACAATGCAAGTAAATAATTGATGAAGAAATAATTGCCACTCGAAGCGAAAAAAAGAGTCTTTGGTCCTTTTTGAGTGATTTGTAGCTATTGTCGATGTAGATTCAATGTCAATTCCATGCGACTTTTGAAGTCAAATTGAATTCAATTGTACGGTTTTAATTGTAAGGTTATGCCATTTGAAGTACTATTCAATTAATGATGATAGTAATGAATAAACAAAAGGACAATCGCGTAGCTGTTCTAACTCTTTAATATCAACCAGGGGTCGGAGGTTCGAATCCTATCTGGGGCATTAATTTCATACAGCATGAAAATTCTCCACATTGTACTGCGTTCAACCCAGGGGATATGAATGGGTATCGGTAGAAAGAAATTCACTGACTATGTTGGGCACCATGCGATCGCCTTGCTATGGCTGGGTAATGATGCACAGAGCGCTGAGAAACACCTCGTATCAAATGTTGTGTAATATTATCATTATAATGATAGTATGAATGGACACAATCTTTAATAGTCATAATGTATAACATGAAAGGTATACATGGTATAGTGTAGTAATGGTCAGGATGCAGAAATGTATGCAAAACTAGCTAACGTATTCACAAATTGCTTTACATGCATAAGTATAAATGTGTTCGAAATTAGGAAAAGATTGAGAAAAGTATTATGGCTTATTTCAGTTTGAAAAATGCCAACCAACCATTATTCCTATGGAGCGGACACGGATGTTTCCGTTGGTATTTTTTGTGGAGTGTGATTTTACATTCATTTTTCAAGTGTGGCGTTGTGCTGTTGAAGAAAACGACACACGGCCCTCTTTTTGTTTCGCGATGATTAAGCCATTTATGGATTGCTTTTATTCAAACAAACCATAAACGTGTCCTAATTTGTTCTTTAAAATCTGTATAATGGGAAAATTTTGACTGCAGCCTATATAAGAAGTTAAATTTTCCTGGGGCGCCATCGGTCCCCAAAAATTATCATCGTTATCATTGTCATCATCAATGTAATTATAACGATCTTCAGTAGATGTGAACTCATTAAAAATTATTATTCACTAAAAAAATTGAATTACATATTGCTTTAATAAGCAAGGATAAATATTTATGGATAATTGTCATTTCATTATAGCCTTTCAACAGACAATTACTTATAATCTTTCAAATATCAAATATAAATACCAATTAAACACCACGCATAGATTAATTCAAATGAAATAATTTGCTTCAGGCGCTAAGAAGCACTCCTGCTGTGAGTAACTTGTATTCAATGAAGAGACTGGTTTCTTTTTGTTAAAACAGAAAACCCCGTGCCCTTAGGCAGAGTATTGATTTACATATTATTATCATTATTATTATTTATTCGGCAAATTCAAAACAAAACAATTACAGTATAGGTAAAGGATACAAAGATAAAAGAACTAGGTAAATGAATAATTAAATAAGACCAGCAGTTGGTTTGAGATGGCTGCCGGGGCATGGAAAAGGAGAACTTAATCTCCATAACCCGCAGGTTTTCCATCCCAACCCTCTCAAAGCAAGTGCTGATGAAGACACGTAAATACAGAGATTAATATAGAATACATTAAGAATACAATGTGTTCTTTTTGTGGAGGGAAGGCCACGCCTCGAGTGGGCTTTGAGCATGTAATAGCACCACCAACGTAATTATAACGATCTTCAGTAGATGTGAACTCATAAAAAATTATTATTTTCTAAAAAAAAATAGAATTATATATTGCATTTAATAATGATGATAATAATGTATGCAATGTAAAACGCAAATATCCACTCTGCGGATTGTTGAATGCACTTTTCCTCATTATATGGAGGCGCCGTAGTGTAGTGGGTCTGACTCTCGCCTTTCAACCAGAGGGTCGTAGGTTCGAGTCCCACCTAGGACGTCAATATCCTTCAGCACGAAATTCATCCACATTGTGCTGCACTCGACCCAGGTGAGGTAAATGGGGACGGCAGGAAGAAATTCCTTGTAATGCGGAGCGCCGTAATGGCTGCCAGCTATAGCCGGATAATAGCGAGTGTAAAGCTTTCAGCGCCATGAGCACCGATAAGGTGGACCTGCGCGCTATACAAGTAGCCACCATTATTATTATTATTATCATCATCATCATCTTCACTGTATTGTCATTGATTACATAATCATGAAACTCTACAATTATCACACTTGATCAACGTGCAAAAAGACGACATATTAAAGATGGGAGTCGTTTGATTAACATAACAATGGCTCAGACACAACCCAGGAATGATTAATAACTGTATGTCAGTGTCTGGCCAGCGCATGCATTTCTAGTGATAGTGGACATCTCTACAAAAATGGAAAAGCATACGGTTTTCAAAAGAATGATATTAGCTATCATTAGATAATTAGATAATGTACACGTTGCAATTGTGATCCATTGTAATTGAATGTATTCTTACTGCGCGGCCCCATTGAAAAACAGCATGTACTGAACTGGATTTTTAACCGTGTTTAAATTAATGTCTCAAATCAAATCAAATCTGCATTAAACAAGTCACAAACAGCAGACTGAGAACAAATAACGGAACCATCTATATGACAAGATTCCCTTTATAAACTACCCCAACTGTAATTTACATTGTGCTATTGTCCCATAAATTATCACAATATTGTGAACATGTTTCGGTAATGAAATTCAAAAGGGTTCTCCAAGATAACATTTTAATCATCCTTGAGTTATATTACAACAGCAAATTGGCAACACAAGTCATTTACCATCAACATGCGTGATCATTAAATCGTCATTCTACCTAGGGGCGGTTGTATCAATACTAACCAATAACAAAATTCGCCTATTATTGGAACACAAACAATTTTACAACACATTTCAATGTACGACGAGTCGCAATGATTGTCGTTGTGGTTTCATGGAACAAGTCCCACTCTAATTCGCCGGCGTCCAATAATGATAAATCAATGTAACCTTTCTCGGATAAACTTCACCCTCGTTCACGACCATTGAACTTTGTATTCGAGCCTGTTATCCCAACTTATAGACTCATAGTCTAAAATTATACACTATAAAATCGATTCTGTTGGTTTTACTTTCAATATATTAAGCGTTGAAATTGCAATATTTGTCTTCCGCATGCATGAAGGCGGTAATTTCGTTTCTTGACGTGTTGCTGTAAATACGCTAGACTTCCGGTGTCAAGACTGATTTTTTTTAACACGCGATATTTTTGCAATGATTATGGAAATTTACACCGGTGGAATCTAACTCAAAATTAAAAAGGTGAAGCAAAATAAGAGATTTATATGAAATAAATTCGCTGATTTGGTATTGTGCCTGCCGACTACTTGTAGGGTAAAAAAAAAGATAGGCAAATTATTCAACACTCAGCAGCAGATGTACACAAATCTAGATTAAAAATGTATTTTTCTCTTGGTAACTCAAATTTGCTCTAGACTGTCGCAAATACACAAAAGTTGATGATGTTTTGACAAATAGTTTAGTGGGTAACATTTAACCCAAACTTATAAGAGTGTATGATCAAAACGAATGCGTGCAAACGCGTGTAGACGCACTATACTCGCGTCGATAATTCTCCCTCAACTAAATATGGATATAACTACGGCTGGCAGACATGACTTACTAGATCAATACAATTGATGTAATGAGCAGAAATAGCAGGTGCTTCGTCACCAGATAATACTTGATGATGAGCACTTGTAGATAACTTGATTGACTGAGCAATGTACGCCTCCAGCTTCTTTTGAAGGCCCCGGTTACACAAATGAGTATGCACAGCGAATGTCAGATTTAAAATTTTGAGAGAAATTAGTGATTGCATAATCTATGGTAGTACTGTGATGATGATGCAGAGACGATGATGAGCACTTGTATATAGCATGATTGACTGAGCAATATACGCCTCCGGTCTCTTTTCAAGGTCCCTGTTACACTGACGAGTATGCGGAGCGAATGTGGGATTTAAAAAAATGTGATACTTGTTTCATGATTATATAATCTATGATGATGGTGGTAATGATGTTGATGATGATGGTGATGATGATGGTGATGATGATGATGGTGATAGTGGTGGTGGTGGTGATTACGATGATGGTGACGATGATGGTGATGACGATAATAATGATGGTGATAATGGTGATGTTGGTGATGTTTATGGTGATGATGATGAGGAGGAGGAGTAGGATGGTAGTGGTTATGATGATAATAATGATGATGATGATGATGATGATGATGATGATGATGATGATGATGATGATGGTGATGATGATGATGATGATTGTGATAATGAATTATGTTGATATATACATAAGAGTGCGATAGCAAAAACTACTGCATGGTTCGAAATAGTACAGCCTTGACATAATGTAAGAAGGGGGGGACATTGACATATGCGTAGTCAGAGACGGTCGAGGAACTAAGAAAAAGAGGGACTAGGGGGTTCTTAAAACATGAATGTCCGGCTTTTTGCTGAGCAGGTGGTCCAACATCCGGTTTGTAAATGTCTTCTTCTTGATTTATTTCTTTATTTTCTTCCTTTTTACTTATTTTCTCATTCTTCTCTTCAACATTGTTTCTTCTAATTTCTTCTTCTTCGCCTTCTGCATCTTCATTATCTTATTTTCATCTTTCGCTTCCTATTCATTTGTTTGATGTTGTTCTTCTTCTCCTCCTCCTCGTCTTCATCTCCTTTTCTTCTTAACTTCCATGTCTCCTTCTTGGTCTTAACATCTCTATTTTGAAGCCGTATATCTTTTTCACTAAATTAAATTTCCAATACATTTTAATTAAGTGCGTTTCCTTTTAAAAATGAGCACACTGCTTATGCCATTCTAAATCTAGAATAATCATTCATTTATCAATTTTGTCAGTTCACGTTTTTGTATTTTCTTGCATTCCTACACTTGCACGCAAATCTATACCCCATAGGTAAGTAAAGAAATTTCATCATTACTCCCTTAATCCACCAACGCCTCCATGACTGCCTTACACTCACATCAAAGAGGAATATATTAAACAAAATTCGGAAATATTACTTAAAAATCTTACAAATAAATAAAATTATCCAATTATGTCATGAATTATGTCCTCTTCAACATATATCAAGCACATAGATAAGGCACATAACATTCTTCTTTTAATGCATCACACCAAATCACACCAAACATCATCAAAGGAAGCTTACAAAAGACATAACAATTCATCATCACAAACAATCATCCATAATTGCTTAATCTTGCATACAGAAGTAGGTTACACATTACTGAGCGAACCCCGACTTCTGACCCCCATCATACATCATTTACATAAAACAACCACTCACCTTCCTTATCCTCCCTCGGTGGTGTGATGTTGGAGCGATGCGATCCGAAAAGAGATGGAATGCGAAGGCCGTACACCAGATGTTACCCGCAAAGAAAACTCAAAACGCTTCCAAAAAGACCAAAATATGACAGAAAATCAACAACGGGGCTCACGGATTCTTGCTGAAAACGTGGGTTGATTGCTCCAATTTGGAAAAATTATGCTTTTTGAGCTCGGAAATTGCCGGAAAAAAGGCCCACCTAGCTCGTTTGGAAAGCTAGGCGCTGCGAATTGTTCCTTCTGCACTGCAATGATTCCGAAATACACACACAGTAGCAGTATCGATAGGCATTGGTTGTGTGGCGTGCGGTACGGCAACGCGTGCTTGCATTCTCCATGCATTTTACACTGTATTACACATTCACACGATCTACAGTAGATAGCAACTTAGTATTTGCGGCGCCATGGTTTCGATACCTCTCTTTCTCTATCTCTTTTTCTCTTCCTCCTCTGATATCCATGTATTTGTGTATGTCCTTTTTCATTCATTCTCTCTCACAGGGTATTTTTTATTGAAACTAGCCCTGCTCCCATTCATACATTCTGACAAATATAATCACGAACCCCGTCCTCACACACACGCCATTTTTCATATTTCTTTGATTTTAATCCTATCTCTTGTATCTGTCTCTTTCTTTCTCTCTCTCTCTCTTTCTCCCTCTCTCTCTCTCTCTCCCTCCCGTAATATACATGTTTTTGTGTGTGTTATGTTTCATTCGTTCGCTTTTACAAGAAATTTGTTATTAAACTAGCCTTGTTCTCATTCATACAGTCTGATAAAATGTAATCACACACCCCCTCACACGCACGCACCTATACTCTCCAATCATATTTGCCTTTCATCCTCCCCCCCC
>BQKZ01003763.1:42296-55600 GCA_036244855.1 Temnopleurus reevesii
AAAAGTTATAAATTGTCAAATTCCGAAAGACGTGACAATCCCTGCCACTGACACGAATCCTTGTGATCAGCAGCAGAAGCGGAATGTGTGACGTCATGTCGGACAATTCCTCATCCACTTCGTAAACAAAATTTGACACTTTCTTCTTGTTTTTGTTAGAAAAGTCAGCAATTTTTTTGTTTTATTTTAGTATAGAATGTCTTTATTTATCATTTTGCATGTATTTTGAGAAGAATCATGTTTAACCCTTATTCTAGATTTTACATTAAAATCCACTAAAAAAATGTTTATAAATGCACAAATTATGGAATAGTGAGTTGTTTGCTAGTATGTCACAGATTCTGCCCAAATTGCCAATCAAACGGGTCCGTATCAGCGGCAGGGATCGTGATCATTGAGAATTTAAAAATTCATGACTTTTGAATGAATTGTCCAATTTTGCTCAACTTTTCACTTTTTCCTAGATTCGATTTTCCTTTCTAAGATGAAAGCATGGCAATTCCAGGGGCCGTTCCCCTTTACTTAAATTATATGTGTTACCAGTGGAGCATTTCATTTTCATGCGAAAATTATATTTTGTGTACTAGTACTTAGCGAGGGAGGGGGGGGGGTGTCTCAGTAAAATCCAAGATCTTACAAGAAATTTTGCTACTAAGTGGTCAATATAAGTGTCCGATAAGTAAGGAGAATTAGCACAATAATAGAACCTTTGAAGGTATTCCTCTTTTGAATTTCGGCAAATTCATACCTGGTGGCAGATTTGTAATAATAATAATAATAATAATTTGCATTTATAAAGCGCCTTTTCGTAAGCAATTTGTAATTTTCACATTTGATATCTAACGTCTAATTAGCTCCATGTATATCTCATATGAGATATATACATGGAGCTAATTAGACGTTAGATATCTTTTGATATACAAATTTGTATTTTAATGCTTCTATTAGGATACTTTACAGTATGTTTCATACAATATATCTACCTCTCTTTTTTGGGGGGGGGGGGGGGGGGCTTTGAAACTTCCGTTTAAAGCACACTACAAATGTTGCCTATTTTTATCATTATGATTTTATGGGCATTATAATTAGTGAAAGTTGATTAAAATTCATGGTAGCAAAAATAAAACTTTGAAAGTTTCAGCTCAGCAGTACAATTTGAATCCGCTTTTATACGGAGTAATTCAAGTACATGTACCGCAAATATTCCGATAAGAATGTGGATAGATAGAATTAACTTCTCAGAAAGATGCATGAAATTTATGAATCATTTTAGATAACATAACAAATATTCTAAGTCATATTGAACAGTAAATCATTAAAGATGCGTGGGTGCATACCAGGCAAAATAGCTTTTGAAAGTGTTTTAATGTTCATTTTGAATTTCAGAGTTTTGTACGTTAAAGAAAAAATTAAACCTATTTTTAAAGTCAGCATCATCACTCAGTTACCCAACATTTTGATAGAAAATCAAGAACGTGAAACCAATCTTTGACATAATATACCAGATAATGCATGCCAAAATCAGTTGAAGAAAAGTGAATTAAAATCTATTTTTGTTTCTAGTAGATCACTGAATCAGAACTATGAACTAAAGAAAGGGACTCCCCCATTCTTACAGATGAGTGTCTACTAGTAAGAAATTTGTGAATGATGCTTTTCAACCACTGGTTAACTTGTGAAGATTATTATGGTCAAATAGCAAATACTGGTTAACTCTAAAAGATATCAGCAATGTCATCAACGGAATCTGTGATATCATGTCAGACAAAAAATTAACTTCGTACATAGAATTTTTTAAAATGATTAATGTAAATTTTGGAGTAAGAGTTCAACATGATTCTGCTCATAATACATGCAGATTCAATAAAAGAATGCTATACTCCAACAGGATTCCAACAATTTGTTGACTTCTCCCAATAAAAGGAGGAAAATGTGAAATTTTGTACACAGAGTGAATGAGGAATTGTCCGACATGACGTCACAGGTTCAGTCAATGTTGCCGATCGCATGGATCCCCATGAGCAGCAGGGATTGTCATCTGTGAATTTGAAATTTTGTAACTTTTGAGCGCGTTTTCTGATTTTGCTCAATTTTTCACAGTTTGTTCATGATTTTTCTTAATTCAATGGGAGCATGGCGATTCCAGGGGTTGGTTCCCCTGGATGGTAATTAATTTCTTGTCGCTGTCACATACAAGGAAGTTAAAATCAATCACTAAAAAAATGGAGAATCTGGAGTTGTAATTACAATTGAAATATTAGAACCAAATAATATGTATACTGGTACTGTACCGTGCATACATAATAATATATTCAAATTATGTATATAATTTCTTTACACGGAAATGAAATATGATCAACTGTGTGCATTATTAGAATAAGAAGTACTTAAAATCATACAGCATTACCATTGAAAATGCATACAATATATAAATGCAAGGCTATTTGTAACCAACTAACAAATTATTTATTTGTCAAATGAATTTCCCTGTATCTTCGCATTTCTCATGCTGAATTTTAATTCCGACAGCATAACTTCTCCTGAAATGGAGACAAAAATGATTCCCTCTAGTGATCTGAATTGTACAATATGTAATCTGAGAGCAAAAAAGCAACAAAAATTAAGCGGGGGCTGCTCTGGCTAGTAACTCAAAAGGGGGGTTAATAAAATACAAATTGAATGAGTTCTTTATATCATCAAAGTTTCGCGGTTTCGGACCAGTTTGACACATTGACGTGTTGATATTTTCACATTTTTGACAGTGTTTGTACACATATGAATGTGCATCATACAGAGTGGAAATTTTCACAAGAATATAACCGCGAAATTAGTGAAAATAAAACTACAGCGGAAATTTCAGCTTATAAAATACAGTAAACTCCAGAAATTAGTGCAGCACAATTTTCTGCATAAAAGTGAGTCAGAGTTGATTCAAAGGAAATTAAGCATTCTGAGAAGTCAATTATGCCAGCACTTGGCATCGAGTCATTGTACATTTTTTACCTGCTGATCCAGCCAGACGTTGCCAATTTAGTGAGGACAGGTGCTCGAGTAAGGATTGGTAGTGATTAGAGAGGCGGTTATAGGATATTGGTACAAAGGTTAATAGCTGGGATTGATTGACTCTGTTTTGGGTTCAAGCTTAGGCAAAAAAATGGTTTTGGGGAAAAAGTATTATTTTATTAGCATTGATAAAGTTTGATTGTACGCATTTGCCATAATTAGATACTACATGTAAATAATTAAACTTTCAAAACTTTCTTTTAAGTTGTCTGATTTGGCCCAAAATTGTTTTTGTTCTTTTCATCTGATTTTCTACTTCTGTTGAAAAATATCATTTTTGAGGAGAATCCTCTTTCGTGCCAAATTATTTTTTTTGCATACACAAACTCAAAATACTAAAACTTTAAAGTCCATTAAATTTGTTTTTGGATGCTGGATACTAAATGTACCATATTGAAATGGACTTGCTTCAATTTTTTTCCTTTTTGTTAAATATGCTGTCATTCTGAAAACCTTTGATTGATTTTGGATATTCATATTAATCTGGATCTCTAGGAAGACCAGAGCGACTTTGTACATGTACGTTGCTCTGAGTAGAGCTTCCAGTCAATTGTTATTTGTTTATCGTATTATGATTATTTTCTTTCTCATTTGATTTGTATATTGATTTCGTGTTTATATTTTNTTTACCTGCATTCGATTTGAGGGGTTGGGATGGAACACCTGCAGGTTATTGAGATAAAGTTCTCATTTTCCAAGCCCTGGCAGCCCTCTCAAACCAACTGCAGATCTTAATTATTTATTTTATGCCCACATGCAATTCTAATATCTTTGTATCTTTTACTTACGCCGTAACTGTTTTAATTTGCCTACTAAATAATAATAATAATGATAATAATAATTTTAATTTGACTTTGTTGTATTACATTTTTATCTATATGTGTACAATCTTAAATGCAATTTAATTTTCTGCTGTTAGATATTATCAGAAGCTGAGGCACATCCCTTTTTAAAAATAATCCTTTAAAAGTTCAAAGAAATTTTTCTTCAGATAGTAACTTTAAATTCATATAAAATCAGCTTAATTTTTGCCGGGGTTTCGATTTCACTAAGATTTTCACGTATCAAATTGCCTATTGACTTTTGCACAATAATTTCTCAAAACATGATAATTAATAAAAACTCGCTAAATATGTGAATAGGTCTGAAATTCAACAATTTCGCTAAATTGTACCCTATTGGCTTTTCCATTTATTAAGCTGGTATAGTGTTGCAATATTTCATTGATTCCAATAACTCAAAATCAGTTTCATGCTTGGTACCTTTCACAATTGTTGTGCAGATCGTACCTTCAATAAATGCTCCATGCATCTATCAAAAGCAAACAATGCAACCACAAGTATAGTCAAACAATATTGAAAAAATGTCCTTATTTGTATAAAAAAAAACTATGATGTGGTCTGGTTTGTGTGCCTATGTGTTTATTGTATGCTTTTAAAAGATAAAGGTAAATGGTCCTGAGGTAAAGCTTGTTAATTGTTCAATAGAAGCCACAGCATTACAAAACCTACATTGATTCATCTATGGTCTTCAATTTTCTCTCTGTCCACCTATTACAGTATTCAAAAGAAATCCCCAGTTGACGTTTAAGAAGAAAAATAGGGAATCGGTTCTAAAAGGAAGTCCTTGCGATAATTTAAGCTACAATGTATGAGCCAGTTTTACCCATAATGCAGTTTGCACCCAGTTCGGTATGACATCAGAGTCGCAGTCTGGTTTAAAATGATCCTCGCAGACGGCCCGGTTGTTCAATATTTGTAACTTCATTGTTTGTATCAAATTTGTCAGTACCAATATTATGGATCCATTTTGCACATCTCTCCCTATCTATCATATCTGATGATTGCAGATCAGAAAAAGAGTTTTGCTCCAGAATATTGTTTGGTACTACGCTTGACGCTTTGGCATCTTGTATTATTTCTGAGGGTTGTAAGGCTTTTTTTGAGGACGCAATTAAAGATTTCATTGACAATTTGTTTCATTCTCTTTCTTCCAAAACAGGGTTTGAGAGATGGGCGAAGGTGGAGCTTAGATCCATCTTAAAGATGCAAATGCCTTGAACTCTGAAGAATGTACAACACTTGACAGGGTCGCAATTAAAGATTTTATGACTAAAATCTAATTTTCTGATTCTAGAGCAATGGGCAGATGAGAGATGGGCAGAGGGAGTCGTAAAGATCCTATTCGACAATGACCAGTGCAAGTGTGGCTCAGTGGTAGGTCGTGGGTTCGATCCCCGGTCGGGTCATACCAAAGACCTATAAAAATGGGACCATCTGCCTTCTTGCCAGGCGCTCGGCATTTAAGAAAGGAGAAGGGTAATGATAACTTTATGTTATGCAGGGCCCACTGGAAGAGCAGCTCACTTACAGCTGAATGTGGCTACCCTGGATAAATAAGACATTATTAGTATTATTATTAGTACATCAATGCAAGAAACGCAGAGGATTGCACAGCGCATCAGGAGCCCGCAATTCAAGATCTTACGACTGAAATCTCATGTACTCTTTTGTTTCCAGAGCAACCTTCGAGAGATGGGCAGAGAGCGTTGCAATGATCCTTCACGAAGATTGCAACTGGTAGTACCTTGATGCCAGGAATGCTGAGGATCTCACAGCGCTTCACATAGCTGCATTTTAAGACCTTATGACTAAAATCTCATTTACTCTTTTGTTTCTAGAGCAACCTTCGAGAGATAGGCAGAGAGCGTTGCAATGATCCTTCACGAAGATTGCAACTGGTAGTACCTTGATGCCAGGAACGCTGAGGATCACACAGTGCTTCACATAGCTGCATTTTAAGACCTTATGACGAAAATCTCATTTACTCTTTTGTCTCTAGAGCAACCTTCGAGAGATGGGCAGAGGGCGTCGCAATGATCCTTCTCGAAGATGACCAGTGCAAGTATCTTGATGCCAGGAACGCTGAGGGTCGCACAGCGCTTCACGAAGCCGCGGCTCTCGGGGAAGAGAACATTATCTCTCGGCTTCTTGATAGGAATGCCTCAATCAACAATAAAGACAGCAATGGTGTTACTCCTCTCTATGTAAGTGTCTTAGAATTCTTCATCATTAATAATAATGATAATAATAATGATAATAATGCTAATGATTATAGTAATGAAAATAATCATTCTAATAATAGTAATGATAATAGCAATAATTTTTATACTCCATATTTTTTTAATGGGATAAATGAAGAGAGAGAGATAAAAAGACATAAATGAAAAAGGAAATAGAAGCTGAGAGAATGAAAGAAGAAAAGAAAAGAGAGAATGAGGAAAAGGAAAGAGAATCAAAGAGAAAATATATGTAAAATGAGAATAAGAAAGAGGTAAAGGGAAAAACAGAGAAAGAAAATGGAAGAGAGGCTGAGAATCAGAGAAAGAGGAAGTAAGAAAGAAAAGGGAAACTTTAGAAAGTAACAAAGTGTTATGAGGCTGGTAGGTTCTGCTTGACAAATGAGTCTTCCACTGGCTATTTGTTGGTTATTTAAACTCAACTCTTGTATTTATTGATCATTCCGCCGACTCGTCCATATTGGAGAGAGAGAGAGAGAGAGAGAGAGAGAAATGAAAAGAAAACATATTTCAGAGTGGTAC
This sequence comes from Temnopleurus reevesii, assembly GCA_036244855.1. NCBI lineage: Eukaryota > Metazoa > Echinodermata > Echinoidea > Temnopleuroida > Temnopleuridae > Temnopleurus > Temnopleurus reevesii. The sequence continues at coordinate 48,961 of BQKZ01003763.1, forward strand.
ATATAAAATGAAGAGATACAGAACAAAAGGATACAATTTTCTATAGATACCCTATTTTTTGTATCCGTTTACATTAATGCAAAATCGGTATCTTTCTTTAGAAATGACAACTTTTGCCCCATGAATATAAAAAAAATGATGGTTTGTAGGGCACCTATCACATCATCAAATTGGCAACATGTCTGAAAATTTTCACTGATTTGCCTATTTTTTTTTTTAAATCATTAAAAATTAATGACTTTTTAAATTTTCTTGTCTGATTTTCTTCAAATTTGTTTTGATCTGCTCACGAAAAAACATTCCAGGATAGACTTTTCTTATATAGTTCATGCATTCCAATTACTGTATACTCTACCAAAGGGTGAAGAGGAAATTAGTGCATTTTGTATGATGTTCTGCATTTAAATAAAGATGAAGTACATTATAACGTAATGATGATCTCAATTCAATTCAATTGCAGATTTATTTGTACAAAACACATAAAGATACAAAATATAGCTCCAATGACTAATGGCACGTTAATACAAACAAAACGTATTAAAAGTCATATATGAAAGTCACATTATTTACATGCTGGGAGGTGTTTCCCCCAAGATAAGAAAGACTTTACGCACGACTTTACGTTTGACTGGTACCCCTTCTTGTGCGTAAGAAGGGCAAGAACCGCATCCAGGGCAAGAACTGATACCAGTCGAACGTAAAGTCGTGCGTAACTTTAAGAACGACTTGGTGAAACACCTCCCAGGTCTTATGGTATAAATTACAGGGAAATGGGAAATTAGAATACATACAGTAATAAATGTCAGGCAAAAAAAAAGGGGGGGGGGGGAGTTAGTTATAGAGAAGTTTGGGAGGAAGAGGAAGGAAAGAATTGAAATATAAGGAGAGAAATGAAAGGGGAAAAGAGAACGAGAAGGATAAGAAGAGGGAGGAGAAAAAGAAGAGGGGAATGACGAAGAAGAGTGAAAAGAAGGAGAAAAAGAACTCAAAGAGAAGAAGAAATTAAAACAACTGTGATTCAAATTATGAAGCAAAAATATGAATTTTCAGAAAACTGGGGTTTGCTTCGTGAAAATACACTGTACATGAGTTTGTTTTGAGAAGATTGATTGGAGTTGAAATTGTAAAAGTGTTGATGATCTTGTTAGCAAGAATAACATTATTCATGACATTAAAGGTATAGATTCGTAATGACCGGGATGCAGAAAGTGATGTTAAACGAGCTGATGTATTCACAAGTTGCTGTACATGCCTACATATATCTGTGTAGGATATATTATTAGGAGTACATTTGTGCTCGTATTTTGTGTATTTTACGCCGAACACGTCTTTCAGCCATTATTCCTACGGTGTGCCAAGTGCTTTTGCACGGGGGATCGTCGGCCTGAAATGGGCGGTGTGATAGGTGGTATTGTCTGCGGTGTGTGAATTCACATTCATTTTGTACGTGAAGCATGTTGTGTAAGGGAGAACGACTGCAGCATCATTTTTTATTTTGCGATAATTAAGCCATTTCTAGGTCAATTTCCTTCAAACATACTATGAACATGCTCTGAGTAACTATTGAAAAACTGCATTATGGAATTTTACTACAGCTCGCAAACTAGTTAAATATCTGAAGCGCCCTCCTCCCAAAACTGGTCTATTGCTTTAAATGATGCTTTGAAAAAGACCAGTTGTACATTTTTATTGCACTGATCATTGAAATTTAAAGATATGGATTGATTTTATTACATACATGTATTTAAGCAGACCTCCCAACCATCAGGAATTTTGAGGAAAGAATATTAATTTTTGACTAATTTGAGAGAGTTTTTAGGCCATTTCAAATTTTGTCCCCTATTTTTCTTACTAATAATTCTACTACACAATCCTATGGGAAATATGGTTTCTTTCCTCTTTTTGAGTAAATCATTCCTCTTTTTCCATAATGTGGGTTGAAAGGTGTGTTATAGAAGAAGGAAGTTACAGAGGTGATAAGTTACGTATTCAGGGACGATCAAGATATCTATATACATGTATATGAAAGTTGAATAAAGTCAACCATTACACACAATTCCTGCACAGTGTTCCCGTGTAGGTCATAGTTTGAATTGATTAGCACTAAACATTGATATTTTTTATATATTTTATCAGCCTTTTCTATGTCCATATACATGTAGGTAGAATCAAGATTAGTTCTGTTTCTAACGAAAACAATGTTATCAAATGACTTTAAACATTTTTAATTGTAGCTTAAATTTTGAAGCAATACATGTTGATTTTGAAAATGGTCAGAAATCCCTAAATTGGCAATGCAAGCAACATTTTACAATGACAAGTTCCAGCCTGCTATGCCAATGGGTTGAACTTTTAACTTAACATTAACTTGCTTTTTGATGAAGAAGATTCAATATGGTAACATAATATTAAATTGGAACTTTAAAACAGACAGAGAATTTAAAGTTTTATTGTAGTATTGCCAATTTAGGAGAGGCATAGTGATTGACTTTGTTGTAAAATAAATCCTGAAGATGGGTTAATGCAAAAGATGTTCCTTTAACCATTCAATTTCCTGTTCATTTGGAAAGCAATATCGTGAAGGAATCAGAGATGACAATGGGAGAAAATCACGGAACTAATAGCCACAGTTCTTCCTGTTTTGCACTAGTTTAAGTTTTCATTTTGTATTATAGTTGTGTGATAAGGAACTAATAACTGCATTAATTTACCTACCGGTAGTAGCTTACAGTCACAAGGTACATGTGATAGTTTTTGCTCTATACAGAAAATGGAAATTTCTTGTTCATGAAAGGATTAAGGAAGATACAATAGTTTCTCCCTGAATTTTTGTATCTTTAGTAATTGTACCAGAACTACCACAGTAGTATAAATTATGCTCTGTTTTATATTTTACAAATGATTGGCGAAAATTTTGGGGTGTTCCATGTAGAGATTGCAAATTATTATAGTATGACTTTGTATTTTATTTCATTCAAATCGAAACTATTTTAGTCAGCGATTTGAATTCTCATGTTTTAGCCATGTGAATATCAAACATTATCAAGTGACTGGGTTTAATAATGCTATGATAGCTGTGAATGCTCGAGTAGGCTACTTTGATTCATTAAAGTTTGGTACAAGTTTGATACACCATCAACATCATCATCACCACCATCATCATCACCAGCATCATCACCACCACCATTATTGTCATCATAATCTTCTTCATCATCTTCATCACCATTACCACCCTCATCATCAACATCGTCATTATCAATATCATCATCATCATCATCATCATCATCATCATCATTATCATCATTATCATCATCATCATCGTCATTGTCTTTATCATCATCATCATCATCATCACCATTATTGTCATCATAATCTTCTTCATCATCTTCATCACCATTACCACCATCATCATCGTCAACATCGTCATTATCCATATCATCATCATCATCATTATATCATTATCAGCACCATCATCGTCATTGTCTTTATCATCATCATCATCATCATCATCATCATCACAATCTTCATCATCCTGTGATGTTTTTTTCACAGCATCGTGGGAAGGCACTGTCAATAAGTGTTCATACATTTTGGGATAAGGCAAGAATTATCAATTATTATATTACCCGACAAAAAATAATTTAGTATTTATGCAGCATCTACTGCTATTACTAATATTACATAAATCGAGCCTGTTACAGCCATTGGCTCTCGGTGGTCTAGTGGTAAGACACCTGCATCTTGGAAATGCAATGTTGGGAACAGGCAAGAATTATATCAATACATGCATTTACGGTTATTCATATCAGAGAGCATGATGGGTAGTTTTCTAGTACGGACGTGATTTAGTGCAGTGTAAACAATGCATGCACCGAGTGGCGTGTACTAGAAGATATCCCGGCATGCTCCCTGATATGAACAACCATAAAGGCACGTCTTACTACCCAAAGCCCTGGTCACATAGGGCCCCGGAAGTAATACGATTCAACACGACTCTTTGTCTTGAGGCAGTTAACTGTGAAGTAACGAAGAGTCATATTGACTCGTGTTGCTTCCGATCCTCTATGTGACCGGGGCATAACCAACACAAAAATCATTCAATTGATATAAAATCAGTTCTTGTTCTCTTCATCTTTCGTCACCAGATTGCTTGCAGCAGTAACCAGCCCCGAGCTTGCCAGCTGCTCATGAAGCGAGGAGCAGACCCCACACTGAGGCACCCGCGGACGGGGTGGGTGCCTCTCCACGAAGCAGCGATGAAGGGCCACGCGGGATGTGTCAAGGAGCTGATTATGTTCGGTGCCCCGTGCCATCCACGCAGTGCAGACAACGACACGCCGTTGGATCTAGCGAGGCGGTACGAGCACTCGAACGTTGTCACGTACCTCAGTAAGTAACACATAGAACCATTTTCCTAGTCCAGTTGAGTACTCTGTGTTCTAATAACACATACCTCTGCACATTTCCTTGCCCTTGGGCCATATTCTGTAATCGTTCTTATCTCAAAATCATTCTTATCTACGTCACTCACCTAAATTTTTCTTCAGGGAGTGCATAGCGCAATTGCAGCGCGTAATACATCAATTACACACAAGGGCAAAACTGGACCCTTGGCAGTGATGTAAGAGACATTGCTATTGGTTGATTTCTTTATATGATTGTTTAGATAATGGTCAAAGCATCAAAATGGGTGTGATGGAAGATAGGAAAAAGGTGGTCCTACCCCTCTGATGACACATGTCTCTCTAATATATGTGTAGAGGCGCGATCAGAAGGGTAAGCATGATCAGAGGGTTATGTAAGAACTCTGCGGTTGAGTGCTATGCAGTCCCTGTGTGTTTAGTGTAAGAGAATACAGAATGTATGCAGAGATGGGTGCTTTCAGTACACAGAGTCCTCAACTGGACTACCATTTTCCTAGATTCTGCAAACTATAAGACTGCATAATAATAATAATAATAATAATAATAATGATGATATTAATGCATCAAGGGATGTGTCAAGGAGCTTAATCATGTTCGGTGCCCCGTGCCATCCACGCAGTGCAGACAACGATACCTTGTTGGATCTAGCACGGCGATACGAGCACTCGCATGTTTTCATGTATCTCAGGAAGTAAACTTCCCAAATAGAGCCAGTCTCCTAGTCCAGTTGAGGACTCTTTGTTCTATTAATACCACATGCCCTTGCACATATCCTTGCCCTGGGGCAGTATTCCGAAATCGTTCTTATTTACGTCACTTTCCTAAATTTTGCTTCAGTGAGCGTGTAGCGTAATTGCAGCGCATAATACATTAATTACGCACAAGGGCAAACTTGACCCTTGGCAGTGATGTAAGAGACATTGCTATTATTATAGGTGTGATTGAAGAAGGCGGTCCTACAAGAGAAAAGGCAGTGTTAAGGAAATTTTTTTAATGTATTAGGAAGGATTTTAAGGCATTCCCATCTCACAGAGATGAGAAGAAAGTTAGGAAGAAAGATGATAACGATTTCAGAATTCTACCCCTGAACACACAGATACTACAACACTCAACCAAAGAGTCTCATATATACTGCTCTGATCACACATATCTCTCTGATATGTGTCGAGGCGTGATCAGAGGGGTAAGCATGATCAGAGGTTTTTGTAAGGACTCTGCGGTTAAGTGCCATGCAGTCCCTTTGCGTTCAGTGTGAAAGAATATGCAGAGGTGGATGCTGGATGCTAACAGAGCACAGAGTCCTCAACTGGTCCACCATTTTCCTAGATGCTGGAAACAATAAGACTGCATATATATATTGTTACAGAAGATGAATAGTTTGGTACCTCAATATTTGTGTAATATTAATGATATAATTTCTTATATGTGGGCAATTCCAAGCATGTGTCAACCAAATGTCCAAAAATCAAATCTTGCATTCAAATAATCATTTTAGGCTCATATTGTAGCCTGGAAGTTGAAGTAAAGGGATTTTAAGTTCATTTACGGAAAATATGTTTTTGAATATATAAACTCATTTGCATAAATTTGCATATTTTCAACAATAGAAAATGTGAAAAAGTGCCTAACTTACAGCAGGTATAATTCAGAGACTAAGATTATTTTGTATGAATTTAATGTAATAACCCAAACATTTACTCCTATAAAAAGACATGCCAAGAAAACTTTCACGTAATAATTCACGAAGTCCGTTTTCTTGAGGTTTTTTATTTTGAGATCCTGGTGTCATTCCGCAACGCAAAATAGCAATTTTTTAACATAGCAAGTTAATAAGTGGTGCTACATTCATAGAATTAAGAATTTTCTGCATACTTCAGATTACCTTCCCAATGGTACAAATTTTTTTCTTGAAACTCGTTAAGAAATAGCCGAAACGAGCGTTGCGGAATGATGCGTTGCGGAATGACACTGTGTTGCGGAATGACATATTGATTAAAATGTCTCAATTCTTTTGCTTTTCAACTTTTTTTTCATGTTTCTTTTTGTTAACAAGATTGATCTAGAGGTTTGACTAAAACAGATAAGAAATAAACATACAATATCCCATAAATAGGAGGAACTTTGCAGTAATGTTAGAAATTTTGCATTTTCAAACCTACATATTCTGGTAAGCGGGTGCCTCAGGCTCACTGTCAAGCTTACTCAGCAAATCATAC
>BQKZ01003764.1:0-22524 GCA_036244855.1 Temnopleurus reevesii
CATGCTTGTATGTAGTTTGTTGTGTTACGCATAATTATCTACGCATGTGAATTTCAATAGGTCTACCACCTAATCAAGGAGATGGCCTAATGAAAGGTAATAGGCAAAGATTGTTCTTATAGGTTGGCATGTGCAGATAATTTGGTTTGTGATAAAGCCTGCATTTAAAAAAAAATAATTGAGATTTTGCATTATTCGTAAATTGATTTTCATACTTTTACTACGCCTTGAGCACTCCACAGAGTGGATTAGGCGCTATACAAATGGCATTATAATAATAATGATAATTATTATAATGCCATTTGTATATGGTATAATGATAATTATTATTATACACATCCGTCCAGAAAATGTATTAAAACCAAATTGTTTGGAAATCCTATATTTCCAATTTTCGGGAGTCAATACGTCTGTTTCATACTGCTGTACTAATACACAACACCGTAACCAAGCCGACTGTCGCATAAGTCACACTATGAAACTCATGTCGCATACTTTTTACAATGTTATTTTGTATTTTATATGTTCTATTAAATTCAGTAAACAATTGTTACCATGATCAACCCTTGTAGTTATCATCATTAATTTTCTTTATTAATGCAGTCATCCTATATAAAACGTTGAATACATTATTTCACCAGATTCTGGTGTTATTTCCTCGAAGAATGGGTCAATACATACAAGCAGGTTCTCTTGTTAGTTCTCTTGCGTCATATAGCAAACAACTCAATTGTTAACATGTGGGTTAGCCCACTGTGTAAGCATTGCGATGTATAACAAGAAGAGAAAACTCTCTCTTTATTGTTCCCCTCTAGCTCTTCGTAAATATATTTGTCCTCAACACCCCCTCCCCCTCCCACAGCTCTCTCTCCCTCCCCTCTCTCTCTCTCTCTCTCTCTCTCTCTCTCTCTCTCTCTCTCCTCCTCCTCCTCCTCTTCCTCTCCTGGTACCTGAATCGTCCATACCCATTTTCTCTTTTCACGGCTTTCTCATCAATAACAATATTACTGTTATTTAAAAAGTGCTGTTTGTTTGGTCAAGGGGCTTTAAGCAACAAGAGTGATAACAAAACACAAAAATGGAAATCACCTGATGTAATTGAAAAGAACAACAATGCAATCACAGGGCTTCGTAAATCCTTTGATCCCTAACTCTGATGCCGCCTAATGTCAGTAGAGTGAAAAGAGACATCAAACAACTTTTTAAATTATGATGCGCAGTACATTTCAGGGATTTCCAAACTTATGCGGTAGATGTGCAGTTGTTTTTATCGCGACCAAGAAAATATTTTCAAATTTTCGTGTCATCTCAATAAGAACTCTTGAAGATATAGCTAAAAATTTCGAAAATACCAACTTATTTTCGACTTGATTTTACTCATTTCCACACGTTTCCACATGCTGTACGCTTCATATTGCTTTTTGCAGATGTCATTCTGTCAGATAAACCTAGTGATATTCGCGGGCAAGTGCGGGCATTTAAAAAAAAAAATCATCGTTTTAATTTTTACTTTTTGGGGCACTAAGTACGTTCGCTTGCACCCAAATACTGTGAAGATATAACTTGCATGGCTAGGTCAGCGAAAACTTTGAACGATTCAATTAGCATCACAATGAAACATTCAACATTGTTCGTGTTACAGTGTTAAGCACCAGAGCTATTTCTTTGTTTTCCCATCTGAGAAAATCTTTTGTTTAGGATGCATATTTGTCATGTTTCTGATGATTTCACCTGCGCGGCATCACAGTAACTTCTAAAGATAAATGAGCGAACTTTCTCCTTGTGTTTATACATCCATGGTTTGGTCTTACATAAAGATTAATTAAAACTGTATAATTGATTCTGCGCATCAAATAGTTGTGTTAATCAATACATTTTTTTTCAGGGTTATCTTTTTTGTTCATTTGCTTAGATTGTATAGGATTTTCCGACCCAAATCGCGAGTATATAGCATTAATGTTAACTTTCCCCGGAGGGATAAGTTTATCACCGTTTTAAATGCCTTTTTCTTGCTTTTAAATTCATAAACTACGCTCCTTTTTGGAAGCAGTCATTCGACATAGCAAAAATGAGGTTTCGGTTGTTGCGACGGCATTATCTTATCACTGAATTTTATTGACAACTTTAACACAATTCACTTTAAAAATTGAATTAGTCATATTGTCCGTGTTCATCGAATTTTTGTCCTTGAAAAAATCTTTTAAAAATATTCAAGGATCTGTCTAATTGTTTCCTTTGTTTTGTTTCTTTCCTTCAGATTTGTTACGTTTTTTAAATCGCATGTATACATTATAAGTATACTGTTAAGTATTTTTATTCTAGTCGTCTGATGCCCTTCATAATTATGCTATTTTGGTTTATTTCTCATCGCTATTCTTTTTCCTTTCTCCATTTTATGGAGGAGAAGGGGGGGGGGGGGGGGGGGGGGGGGGGGTGGTCATCGCTATCAGCCACAGGTCATGGCATATTGAAATGCTACACTCGTTTGCACACAGAACCGAGGCCAACTCCAAATAACGGCTTTAGTCAATTTCAAAATAAAATCTAAAAAATATTAGGCGGCAACTCAAGTCGAATAAAAAATCCACACAAAGTCATGATTGATGCGCGCGGTAAGTAATTGTGACGTCACATTACAGCCTTTGTGTCGCATTGGACAATAATGCGCGTAAATGATTTTCATCATAGCAACGCGCTATGGAAACGCGTATTGTCACATCATCATCAACCATCAGCAACCGTAATAAAATCAATTTCTTGAAGCAAATGACGGAGCAATCCCAAACTACTTTTCGAATTTTACAGTTGCAGTTTTGGGTTTACGTTTCATTTTACATCGGAGTTTTTCTCTTAACGCTTCTCATTTTCTACAAGAAAAGTGCAAAATAATCATGTCATTAATTGAAAGTAAATCGAGCGATTTGGCTGAGGAAGTGGAAAATCTAGGGTCGCATGTTGATGAAGAGACAATGGATGCAGATCACGTGGATTCATCAACAGAGTTAAAGGAAGACTTCAGCAATATGGTATCACTATCAGGTAATTAAATTGGCCTATTGTATTTCTATATTGTCCACATCTAGTTTATGGTATGACTATGAGAGAGAGTCAAAGACTATATTTATGCCAATGGGGCAATCACTGAATATCCGGACAGGGGATATCACAATTCTTATTTCAGTAACATAGCATTGAATTTTTACTTGGTTCATAATTCCCCAAAATACCGTACTTCGTTCAAACAAGGAGGTTTATCTGGAGGTGAGGTCGGTGCACGCTGTTTTGCTTCCAAAATGTCATATTCTTCTGCGCACAGCGTTTTACCAATTTACCGTCTATCGCTATAATAACTCCCGTTTGTATATTGATATCATAAACTATGACGTCTTAACTATAATAAAGTCGCGGTCGGCCTTGAGGCTTGATGCGGGTGGGACGCTTTTTCCTCTTTTGTGTTGCCGTGGATCGACCAAGAGGATATTGATGGTCGTTTAGCAAGACTAAATATTTTAGTTTAGTCTTGCTGAAGACAATAACAGCGCTCTTAGATGGATTGATCTTGTAGTGATCTTGAATCGAAATCCGATGGGTGCCACCTTGGCACCCTTGGCGATTTTTTTTTATTGACAATATAATTAGATAGGCCCATATATGATGGCCCTTATGGTACACCAAATGTCTAACTCAATCCACAATTTCCTGCCTTATCTTGCTGCATATATGGTTTGATTTCATCCATTTTGACATTGTTTATGAATAGGAAAATTTTCGCAAAAATATTGAACCTGACTTTACATGTCCCGTTTGGGCCACCATAATAAATACGGAACTTAGGCAAAGAATACGGTAGGGCGGGGAAATCTAGCGGGCGTTATCAACCTTAGCGGCCCGCTAAATTTTCCCGCGCTTGAGAAATAACGTCCTGATCGGCCCTACCGTATTCTTTGCTTAAGCTCCGTGTTGTTAGCAGGTACGGTACCGTATCGGTAATCAATGAAGAAAAACGAAACTTTTGCGTTTTCATCAATTTCAATGCATAAAAGATATATCTTAAATCGTGAGGAAAATGAACACATTCGAGTTGTTGATCTGCAAATGGAGGGTCATATGTGGTCAATTCAAGGCCACGACATGTAATTTGAAGTTACGATTATCCATGAATATGGATACACAGTCTAAACAGCACTACCTCATTTAGGATACATGGAAAGCATTTACGATTTACATCGAGAACAAAAAATGTATAGGCTAGGGGTGTCAAACAGATAATTTCCAGCTCATTGCATTTGTTAGAAAGAAATAGCCTTGAAATGCAACAAACAATGAAAAGTACTTAAAAAATATTTACTCGGGGAAAAATGAATAAAGCTATAAACTTTGTGGTTATGGTTTATTCACATACTGTTTACACAAATGAGCCATCTAAGAGCCTTTATAATTATGGTGCTGTCACATTAATTCGCGCATCATACTAATTCGTACATCTTATGAATTTCTACAAAATTGATGAAATATTGCAAATCTAACATCACCATCGTNGGGTGTCAAACAGATAATTTCCAGCTCATTGCATTTGTTAGAAAGAAATAGCCTTGAAATGCAACAAACAATGAAAAGTACTTAAACAATATTTACTCGGGGGAAAATGAATAAAGCTATAAACTTTGTGGTTATGGTTTATTCACATACTGTTTACACAAATGAGCCATCTAAGAGCCTTTATAATTACAAAAACCTGCGAGCTAATGGAATAGTTTCAGAGTTTCAGGGTATGAATCAATCTAAAATTAAATGTGTGATAAACTTCATAACATTAAAATCAAATTCCTACATAAATTATCCTTTTAATCAAATTTTTGAAATTCTACTGGAGAATTCATGTAGGAATTTGATAAATTGCATGAAACCATAACGAACTGCATTTTCTTTTTGACTATCACTATTTATGGCAATGTATAGAATAAGTTATATAAAAACACAATCTGTTGCCTATTTACAGAACATTGCAAATAAAACAGAATTGTTACCATTTTCCCCTCTATATTCATGCAAATATATATATACAAGTATAATGTTTCTTTGCGAAATCTGGGATTCTAATTCCTAAAGGCCCGGGCACACCAAACACGGCACGGCATGTGATTGGTCAATTGTTGACCATCCTTTGCCCGGAGGAGTGCGCTGACCAATAACAACCAAGGTACCATGCCGTGTTTGGTGTGCCCGGGCCTTCAAGAAGAACCAACTCCTGGAATTCTCGTGCTTTCACTATATGAAGAAAAATCAGATGAACAATCTGTGAAAATTTGAGCAAAATCGGACAACCTGTTCAAAAGTTATGAATTTTCAAAGTCACAGAGATTTGACGCTCACTGCCACTCATGGGGATCCGTGCGATCGGCAATACTGACTTAATCTGTGACGTCATGTCCGCTAACTCCTCATTCACTTTGTACATAGGATTTTTAAAAATTGATTAATGTAAGATTTAGAGTAATGTTCCAACATCATTCTTTTCAAAATACATACATGCAAAATCAATTCAGAAATACTACACTCCAAACGAAAATTTTGTTGACTTGTCTTGAAAAAAAAAGGAGAAAATGTGACATTTTGTGTACAGAGTGAATGAGGAGTTGTCTGACATGACGTCACAGATTCCCTCGGATTTGCCGATCACACGGATCCACATGAGCTGAGCGGTAGGGATCGTAAAATCTCTGTGATTTTGAAAATTCATACTTTTGAACGGGTTATCGGATTTTGCTCAAATTTTCACAGTTTGTTCATCTGGTGTTTCTTCATCAAATGAGAGCACGATAATTCCAGGGGTTGGTTTACCTTTAAGAGTATATGTTCTTTCAGTTGTAAAGGCCATTGCCGCTATTTTTCCTCTAATATTGAATACATGCCTCCTCGTACACTAACATTCTTGTTCTTAATACCTTTTTGTACCCTACGACATTCTTTGCTTATCCCCCGTGCCTCTGAGTGTAAAACTAGGCATGCTACAAAGCTAATTAATCAATATTATTATTCAATTATTGAAAACAGAAAATGTCAGCTTTTGCAAGGATATATTGAGGTATAATCCAACAGGGAAGTACAAATATTCCTGAAAAGATTGACATTTTCTGATCAATAATAATTGTTATTCCATTTTGATAGCATGCGTCATTGTTATAAGGTTATTGTTGTGCATTAATGATGGAAAAATGTGGCCGGTGATTGACCAGATGCTCGCCGGATATCGAAGGTGCACAAGGTTTATGAAATTACTCGACGAAGTACCTCAATTTTAAATCATCCCCTATTCATAGAATTTATTTATTTATTTATTTATTTATTGATAATAATAATAATAGCCTACATGAACATAGATCCAGTGAGTAACAATTCATTGTGAGAGCACCCTTAGCCAGAGCATGCACCATGGCCTCTTGCTCACTTGGCCCTTTTCACAGAGGATGGGATAGGTCAAAGTAATCACTCGTTTGATGACTTGCAAGATTTCAGATCAATGTCTCCTGTAGGCCAAAGTAGGCAACTTGAATGAGTGAAGAAGGGTTGGCCAGGTTCCGTAGATGTCTAACTAGACCTTCGCTGCACTTTTTTTTCAATTTATCATGCTAAACACAAGATGAATATTCAAGAACTGGTCTGATGAGGGACTTGTACGAATGTAGAAGACCATCTCGATTGAAGGAAGAGAACGCACGTCTGATCATCCATAACTTAGGATTTGCGGAAGCAACTACTTTTTCAACCAATTGACAACATTTTTCGGATGAGCAAGATCAACCGTACCTGAAACCATGGTCTAGCTGAGTCCAAAGAGAATTGGCCTTAATTATGATAAACTATCTTGTTTCGAACTTTAATCTTCAATGTAATGTCATAACGACGGGGCAAAAGTTCACTGGAAGAGTCCTGTCTCTATTTTGAAACAGAAGTACAACATTCGCAATTTTCCTCTTTGATGAAACGGAAGATTCTTTCAAAGAAGAGTTGAACATATCTGGGGGTAGAGAAGCAACGCAGTTTGTAAGTTTTTGAAGAAAATTGATATGAATACCATCTGGGCCCCGTAACATAAAGGTATGCGATTAATCGCTAATATCGATTGATATCAATCGCAAGTTTATGGCAAATCATGTACTGAAGTTTGCAATTGATCGCAAAATCAAATAGCGATTAATCGCAAACCTTTATGTGACGGGGCCCTGATCATAGGGGACTTGGACTAGTGAAGCGATTGTAGAACTTTCAAGATTTTCTGTGTCAACCTTGATAGGTGTCCATTTAGATGTAAAGTCCCTGTCCGGAAATATTGGAAACTTTTTGGAGTAGTTAATTATTTTGTTCACCTAAGAACAAATAATTGTATTTCAATAGAAGGAATGTGAATCACATGCAGTGGTTATTGCAAGGTTAAGCAAGCTAGAAATATGATTAGTCCAACCTGGCAACGTTAATGTATGGGAATAGTATCATGACTATTGAACTCTCATTATCTGTTAGCAGCTAGCTGGATAGCGTTTGTCCGAGGGCATAAAACATGAATAGATTTTGACTACATAACGCATCTTCTATCCATCACAGAACCCGTGGACTCGACTAATGGCAAACCTGCTAGCGAGCAAGACATCGTCATCACTACTTGCGATCATGATACTGTGGATTCATCGAAATCTGCCTCATGTATACAGGAGACTCAGACGACGGCGACAACGATGTCCAAACCGATGACGACATCCGACCGACCCATTCCCGGACCAGTGGTTCATATATACTCGCCGTACATCGAGGACCAGAGGGTCGTTGCCATGGGTCCAAATGTGTTTGAGAAAAACATCCGAAACGCCATCGAGTCAAGGAGAAAGGATGAAGATGAGACGAGTCGGGATGATCATGGCAGCCAGAGCTCAGGTAAAAGTCGGGTAAAACCCCCGGGATAGGTGGGGGGGGGGGGGGGGAGGCCCGGGATAGGTGGGGGGGGGGGGGGCAATGGAAGCATAACGGAAGGCACAATAAAATTTAGTTTTTGGATTGAGAAGCATCACACAACCAAACCGGAATACTAAATGTGTAATATACAGGGTCATACTTGAACGGGGGCGGTCAACCTTTTACGGACAGTCCTTTTAATTTGGAACCAAAGGCCAAGTATCAATTACACAATGAAGGAGATTAACCATTTATCATCATCAGTATGGTTCCACCATTCTAAAAAAATATCATTGTCACTATCACCAAAGTCGTCGTCGTCGTCATCATCATCATTACTAATATTATTGCAACTACCTCTTCTATGATGCTCATACTCATAAATCAGTAACACTTATGTTATCTTCGTCATTGTTACAATGATGTTAAATATACATGTCTTCTTTTCGTTGCTTATCACTTTGGTTATTACTAACTAACTAAATTTAGGAACTTTTCGTAAAATTACAGGAGGCAAAACAATGACGGTCAGATCAGACACCCCTGTGGAACAAAGGGTCGTAGTGACCACGCCTGTCAGTAACGATGTGCCAGAGCCAGGTGATTGCATCACGTACCATGATGATGAACCTATTGTAGCTACTCGCAACATAGACACCGTCAACCGTCAGGCCGGGCAATCAGTCGAGACGCAGACTAGCATAGATGATGCAGAGCTCTCGATAGAGACTCACAATAGCAAGCAGATGGATCCATCGGCTGGCACGCATTCTGGTCTTCGCGCCGAGCCACTTGTCGACAAAGAGGAAAGGACCATTGCTGTTGAAAAAAAGACACAATCTGCCGAGGCCACACCAGATTCACAGCTACAGTCTACCGAGGCCACACCCGATTCACAGACACAATCTACCGAGACCACACCAGATTCACAGACACAGTCTGCCGGAACCACACCAGATTCACAGACACAATCTGCCGAGACCACACCAGATTCACAGACACAGTCTGCCGGAACCACACCAGATTCACAGACACAATCTGCCGAGACCACACCAGATTCACAGACACAGTCTGCCGGAACCACACCAGATTCACAGACACAATCTGCCGAGACCACACCAGATTCACAGACACAGTCTGCCGGAACCACACCAGATTCACAGACACAATCTGCCGAGACCACACCAGATTCACAGACACAGTCTGCCGGAACCACACCAGATTCACAGACACAATCTGCCAAGACCACACCAGATTCACAGACACATTGTGCCGAGACCACACCAGATTCACAGACACAATCTGCCGAGGCCACACCAGATTCACAGGCACAGTCTGCCGAGACCACACCAGATTCACAGACACAATCTGCCGAGGCCACACCAGATTCACAGACACAATCTGCCGAGACCACACCAGATTCACAGACACAATCTGCCGAGGCCACACCAGATTCACAGACACAATCTGCCGAGGCCACACCAGATTCACAGACACAGTCTGCCGAGGACACACCAGATTCACAGGCACAGTCTGCCGAGACCACACCAGATTCACAGGCACAGTCTGCCGAGGCCACACCAGATTCACAGACACAGTCTGCCGAGACCACACCTGAATCACAGATACAGTCTGCCGAGGCCACACCTGATTCACAAGCACAGTCTGCCGAGGCTGAAACATTGGCTGAAGCCAAGGAGTGGCACGACTCTATCGTCCGTCGTGTGGCACGGCTCAGAGGTCTTTCCTGTTGGCTTGGTGAAAGGAACAAGCGGATGGACGGCATGGTGGAGATTCTCGTGCGTTCACTCGAGCACATGGGTGTTGGTGCTGTCACAGATCATGTTGGAAACCTGGTAGGTATACCTACGCCATCATTCTGTAACATCATTGGCAGATTTCTATGCAATCACAAGGTATTTGGACGGATGACATTGCAGAGAGTAAATTTATATTTGAATGCTTGAAGTAGTTGAGCTGAGACCTTTTAATTGTCCACACAAGTCTTCAGCGATACGCTGTCGCACGCTATGCTTAATGTAGGTTTTCGTTGTGAAATCCTGTCATACGATAAGCATTCAATATGATAACTTCACGAAATGTTCTGTGGAAGTTTTACTAGTTCGAACGCACAGGGTAAAAAGAAAGAAGAATGAGCAGGATTCAGATAGATGATGATACATCGGGCATAAGCTTTGGCAGGGCCATACGACGGACTGTTGAGTTTCACTAACTTTTCATAACTCATCCATGGAAAGCTGGGATGGGGAAACAATTAATCATAAGTGCGGCCTGAAATATTATATGATGCAATTCAATTTACGATATGTCGTAATTCTACGTGAAAATTTAAAAAAAAAAAGATATATGATTAATTGCAAAAATTAGTCGTATCTCTTTTATGTTAGAGGTATCTGAACGTGCAACAACATGCATATTTAATAGCTGCTTCTTTTTCAATTCATTACCTCTGCAGATCCCTCTCCAGAATTTCCGATTGAACTCGGCCATCAAGCTGTCCTCTGCAGATAACACATGGGTGACCTGCGACCAGGAAAATATGAGCAACGATATCAATTGTGAGTAAGAAATTCAGAGCAATATCTCCTGATCCTTACTTTCTTCTATATACTAAAATGATGTTTGACTAGGGTTCCTTTGGTGTTTTGTTTGTAGTATAAATGGTTTTCATGATGTGTTGCCATGGTAAGGGCAAATACTCAGACCACTTTCGAATTGCTATCATACCGAAATATAAACTATAGATATTAGCCATTTCAAACAACTTAACTAGAACTTGCCACCTCGGGTGGTACCAAAACCCCAAATTTTGGGTACTGGCCCATGGACTAAGAAGGCAGATAGGATCGCATGAGAACAACGGTCTGCCTATCGAATCCCAAGGCGCAAGATGGGCAGTGGTATACTGCCGATTTGCATTCCTCTTTGTCGTTCATTTTGGATGTGCCCTAAAAAGAGAACATTTGAAATTTATATGTAATAGGCTTTAAGAAAAAAAAAACCCATTGGATGTCCAGAACTGCCATGCAGATAACAAGTGACAAATACCCTAGATTTAATGATGCTTCTATCTACACACGACCAATACATGTCGTTCATCGTCTTGTTACAAACCACCAACGCTCAGTAGAAAGGATGGAGCCTATTTGACGAAATAAAGGGAAGAAAGCGTACCCACATAAGAAAATGTAACCCTTTTAAAGATGATTATGTTTATCCTATTTGTTTTGGTTGGCTTCTTAATTCCATATGGCCTACACTTGTGTCATTACATGTCTCCTTTCATACCGGTTTTCTTGTCCCATTTTACCTCCAGCCTGGTTACCAGACTCGCTCCCTGACGATCAGAACCTGTCACTGACCACGGAACAGATGAGGAAGTACGAGCGACAGGTGGAAGCTCTGCGCACCGAGAATGAATCTCTGCAGCGGTCTCTACAGACTGCCCTAGATAACCAAGGTTCACTTGATGTCCAGATCAACCAATGGCAGGCTTGTATTGACAGTGCTGGTCAGCAGCTTTGTCGAGTCACGCAGGAGGTTCATGAGTCAAAGTCGCGAGAGAGGCATCTGCGTCATCTACTAGGCGAAGAGCGACGGGTCAAGGTAAAAGGAATAAACTTCCCTTTTTGGGCAATGTATTAATGGACCATGTCAATTATTTGTGGATTTCGGTAGCGGGTCTAACCCAGTGCAAGCCGTTACAAGAATAAAAGGTCGCGACAAAGCAAATCAAATAGAAATTGTGTATGAGTCGGCAGTTTCCTGTCTCCACTAAAAAACACCTTTGGGTTAGACTAAAAATAAAGTTAGTATCGATAGTTAATTGATCTAAAGTAAATCACCTTTTTCATAATCAATAGTGGGCAATTCCATTATCTTGCGAAATGCTCGCATAGGAGCGATGGTAGAGTCTATTCATAAGGGCATGTCAAGCCCCAGAACCATGATTCTACTTCTATAAAACCCACTGTAGCCATCTTTAGACTAGCAAGTGAGAACATAAAATGGAACCTTTCGTATAGGTTGGTTTTAATTATCTTGGATCAGCTTCACATCATTCGCAGATTACTGTGACCTTCTTTGCACATGAAGAATACCACTTAACTTTCATTTAGAGGATACAGAATTAATGGCAATCATCATGTTCTCTATTTCAGGACTCATTGGTACAGCAGAACTCTGTGACGAAAGCAGAATATTCTGCAGAAAATACCAGCGCTTGGCCCCAGCTCAATGACGGAGTTAATGAGCCAGCTCGTCCAGCAACCCCTGAGACGAGCACAACGTTCATGCAGAACGTAGCAGTTGATAGACAACACGTGACCAACAGTGCTACTCCTCAGGAAACAGGAAACGCGTCATCAACCTTCATAGAAAAGGCTTGGCAACCAAGACGTGGCTTCTCACATGGACCAAGTAGCAGACTGAACACCTCAGCGCCGCCCTTTGTGTCGGCTTACTCTTCTACAGCGCGCCGATTGAATTACCGGGGTAACTGGCACTCTAGACCCGAGTCGCCGCATTCTCGATATGGATCTGGCCGAAACTTCGGATTGGGACGAGGTCGTCATAGCAACAATGGGCGAGGCTATTACAGGAAAGAACACAGCACAAACGCGGGTTTCAATCGTCTTCTAGATGGCTTCTTTGACAACTTGAACCGGATCGAGAATGCGCTGCGACAGCAAGGAATCAACGTCCCTGGACCGACGTCTGGTGCCTCTCAATTAGCCCCACAGCAGCAACCTCAACAACAGGTCTCTGCTCATGCACGTGTTCAAGGACCGACAATTGCAGATATGCAGCAAGTGGCGCCAAACCATAACGTGTATTACAGCCCACCAATTCAGCCAGCCGTGGTCTACGCAGAACCATCAGAGAACGCAGAGGTTCAACCAGTACAATCCATCCCATCAATGCAACAAGTACCACAAAGCCCGGCTGTGGTCTCACCCGCACTACCTCACGTCCAGTTTGTAAAAGTCGAAGGACAGGCTTACTAGAAATACTTGCACTCGTACTCTGCGATGAAGAGTACGTGTGTGAAAGATGAGGAAAGGAGGCCTGATTGGTAACGAGGGTGTCAGTCGGGTCCTCTTAATCTTCATGTGTGTTATTGATGATTCATATGACTGTCTTTTTGTGATCAGTGTTTGAATATTTCTACAAATTATGCGCAAACTGGTCGAAATCCCTTTGCCCTTTTTAAGTGAAAGTCGGAATTTGAGGTAAATCATAGGGGTCAAAAGAAAGGATTAATTTTCAACATCTTTATCCAATGAAGCGATGTGTTTTCCTGATTTCCTCAAAGCCATGCAGTCTATCAAGGCTATTAAATCATCAGGCTTATTTAATCATTGCTCTGTATCAAGAGTATGTATTATGTAGACATGTTCTGAAATTGCCCTTGTCTGTATCTGTTCTTCGCGTGCTTTCGATTTTGGTAGACAGAAGCCTGTGGATAGTAGACAGCGAGTGCACAACTGATACATGTACACAATAATATGTTGTCATTTATTTGATTCACTCGATTTCTCACGTCCTCATGGCTTCCATCCACTGAACATCGAAGGCACACTATTATTGGATGGATCAATGCATTGTTTGTAGGAGTGTAGCGTCTGATGCAGAAATGGACGACTCCGCATACACTTGTTAGATGATCTTGTATGCATGAGCTGTCACGTGACCATCGCCCCGCCGCATGCCTGTTTTAGGGGGCATATAATTATGCTTGCCCAAGATTTTTAAATTGCCCCCTCCTTTATGGACGGAAATGACCTTTTTAGCCCCCCCCCCCCCACAGGGTTTTCTGGGTTTAAATTTGAAGGAAGGGCTGAATTGAAGAGTTAATATACCCCCCCCCATCACAGGAAGAATCTTTTGTTTATGATCTTCCTTACTCTCAGAGATTAATCGGGACAAATGGTCTGCCAGAGCCGACCTACTTTTTGCAGGGAGTAATGCAGTACGTTTTTCAGCTCATACACATTCGGTCAAACTTCAAAATCGTGGCAGTGCAGAGCAGTGCGACCATTAAAGCGGGGATAAAGGTTGGCATGCATTACCTACACGTTCGGAGAAGAGGTCTGAGCTGTTGTTCAGAAGAATAGAAAATATAGTGAAATCTTACTGAAATACCTCTTCTTTTTTAGACTTTCATGGGTGAAATCTCATCAAATGTACCTTCTATATCACTTTTTTTTTGAAAAAGCACATGTGGAAAATGTCCTTAGAATAACCCACCCTTACCCCAATTCCCCGAAGAATCGTGAACACGGTCCCCTTGAGATATGATTGTCGAATTGACATGTTAATTAACCCTTAAACGCTTGCTGTAGGTTTTTACATATTTCCTTATTTCTAAAATCATTGATTGTACATAAATGTATGTGTGTAAATTACAATTTGTATTAGGCCTATATTGGTTTGTATATAATCATTTTAATCATGTATCAATGAAAACTTGTTTGAATCATGGAGTCTTTGTATATATTTTATACATAATCTTGGCAATGACATTAAATATTATGTTCAGTAGATTGTAAATATTAGAGATATTAGGGTAAATAGCAAAAATGAACCTGGGTTGTTGAAGAAAAAGCAAGAGAAGAAAAATTCCTCCCCAGGCGTAATTTGAGAGCGATATGTGGAAATTAGTTTTCAAACTTCGCTTTTCTTTTTGTTCATTATTAAACCACATACACCCATATTTTGTTTTAATAAATTGGGCAACATCATTGGCATGAATAATAGATGCATTGGCATTGAATCATGCTGCTCAAACAATGGAACCATTGAAATATTGGACTTCAGAAAAATATTGGTCTTTGATTACGATCTTAATTTTATAATATCGTTCTTCCATTGGGAATTCACATATAAATCCTTATTAATATCTCATTTGTCAATAAAATTCAAAATCATGGGAACTAATTTCATATCAACATGAACTTGTTAAGAAGATGATGTATGAACTAATTTTGAAACAAACAAATAAAGGTAACTTACATGAGATAAAGTGAAATTTGTCATAGTTGTCATTTTCTCTTACTTGTAGTAGGATGCAATAGATCTTGATGGGGGAATCAAATATGCCCATTTTCAAAACTAATCATCCTTACAAAGACGATTTCCCGAATGCATTTAAATGGGAAATGATGATGCATGCTATACAGGGGAAGAGCTGGAGAATTTTCACATATATTGCTTTTCAATACAACAAACATAAATTGACACATCATGAGCATTTGTATTTGGGAATGAATAACATTTATTTTTTCTCACTGAAACAGTGATATTATTTCTCCATAGACAGTAGCACTCACAATATAATCACCTGAGGGACATCTCATAATGGTAGCAACAAAAATAAATCATGAAAGTTTCTATCTGGACAACAAATCACCTAAAACATGCTAGTAAAATCATGGTAAATATAATCAATAATCATACTGACAACAAATTAGGACTTCTCACTAAATTAAATATAGAATCAGGAAATTGATTGAACATATGACCCCATAAAAAGAGTAACTACATTTTATACATGCATAGTCTTGTTACTTCTGAGATTAAAAATGAAAAGGAAACTATACAATGTAATGAAAAAAGTGCAAGAAAACACATAGATTAAAATTGATGCCAACCAAAAATTGAGTTCTTGGCCAATTTCACTTGATTACGGGCACCTGAACTTATGTGGAGGTCAGTTCCTCTTGAGAACTGACGAGTGTGCAGCCACAGTCTATCTAAACAACAAGATAGAACTGTGCTAGTGTTTTTGGTTTATCACAGGTCCTTTTATCTATTCAATTAGGGCAACAAATTATTCATTGATTCTATCTGAGGAGGTAGGTGTCATACATTATAGGGGTCTTCATTTCTGTCACAATACTTGGCATGTCTGCTTGAGATTCCAATCAAAGAGAACAAAAACTGCAGCAAATTATTATGATATAGGAATAGCCCTTTTTAAGAAATATATGACATTGTGACATCTTTGTAATTTTCATTTGATTAATATAGTCCAAACTGAGATAGAACATTATCTCGATTAGATTTAAATCTAATAAAGTAAACTGACTGTCATAACCCTGTATCCAATCCAATGCACACATTTCATTGCACTCAAACTTGTTGAGATTGTCTAATCTTATCTCTATTCATTGCTACCTTATTCAACATCGCTTGAACAATTATGGTTGGTATTCCATAATTCACAATCATGACCAATGTTTTAACAATGATTTTTAGCTCTTGATTTCAATTGTGATTTGAATAAAAAAAACTTTATTCTGCATAGACTTTGAGTAGATGACATGTGGGGTTCATCTGTCAATTATGGGACTTTGCATATCGACATTTATACTTCCTTCGTTGCAACAGCTATCTTGTGAAAGCTTTGACAATTTCAAAGTAGACTGAATAAAATGTAATCTTAATCATGAAATAAATTTAGATTTCTTCACAAATGAAGGATGAAAAATAGAAATGAAATATGAATCATACAATAAAATCTGGTAGCTAATGACATTAAACCCAAATAAATGCCACTACTAAAAAGAAGAAAAAAATAACAACCAATAATAAAGAAATGTTATCACTGAAACATACATTTGACAGAAGATACAGTTTTAGCCCAGTGTATGCAAAGTAAATTTGCAACACTGGCACGCCATTATGCAAATTATTTGACATTTCATCTTCGATATATATTCCTCTAGAACAATCAAAAGTATGACAAAACAAATTCAATCTTAATTGCTTTTATCTCATGCACATCTCACACAATTATTGCCTGCCACATCAAAGAAGTGATTAATCTCACCACTGGTTTCACAATATTTCTTTGATTGATAAGTAACAACAAATATATGTACATTTTTGCATATAAAACATAGGACCACAAGGTTTATATCACTGTTTCACAATATATCAGGAAAAATATAACCAATGTAACAATCTGTACAAATTAAATATACCAACATATCCAATGGAATGGCAGATTTCTATGTACTCTTAAATTGCCACTGTACATGCTATAAGAAGACAATATTCCACCAAGTTTCAAAATATAGATTTTCACCACCGACATATACAAGCAAAGGTAAAAATTATAGGATAAAATTAGATTACATCATAGATATTGATTTGAAAATATATTTGATCATTTTACACATATAATTGTAAATGTTACAAGGGATATTTATCAAATAAACCTTGCACAACAATAATTTCTAGATGAAATGATGGAAGGGCATTGCCCCACAGAAAATAGTGTATATCATGATGTAAGTCCCCCGAAATCCATATTAAAAACAATATTTGATTTCTATCCTTCTGTACTGGACAAGAAAAGAATAATAAAAAAGTCCTACAGTATGAGTTGACTCTGGATAAAAATAAAGATTAACTTTTCCTCACTCTTTCTCAATTATTAAGCTCAAGAATTGTTTTGTAGATGAATAGCCTTGTGAAATACCATACAGCATTGTATCCAAAATTGCTTTTTCAAAGACAATATATATATATATACAAATTATTTGTTTAAAAACTTTGGCCCGTATTCCGATAGAGAGGTTTAAGTTAACCCTGGTCTAAATCTGTGGTTGAAGTATGGATAGCCAAAAGTGCCAAAACTTTATTTACAATGTATAATTCTTATGTTAACTGCTCTCTTTCCCCATGCTCTAATAATATAGAAAACTATTGAAGTTTTTATTCCGAGACAGTTTTAAAAACTATGAGTGCCAAATGTGCTGGTAAAATAAATATAGACTGTTATAGATTCAAGCCTCTTTTGGCTTCCCATACTTAAACCACATATTTAAACTCTAGTTTAAGTTAAACCTGACATCAAAATACGGGCCTTTAAGTTTAAGAAAGTAGAAAGGTTAATTTAAATGATGGAATGTATACTTATTGGAATGGCTTTATAATGGCTTTAATAAAGTTTGGTATATTTTGCATTAAATCAATTCATTTCTGCATATCATCAGATTTCTCACCCTTTATGAGGGCAGAGAGTAACTTGAGCTAGTAGAAAACAGTGGTTTCAGCAGTCCAAACATGTAAACAATGTAAATATGCTCTAGATTACCAGCACAAAAATAATTCTCTGATTTTGATGCATCAAAACAAACTATAAGAAGTCTTCCTAGTGTACAAAATGTTTTTGGTCACTGAATTGCGTGATAGTGAATTTATGTTCTGCGGAAAGCCAAAAGGAGGTACTAATGCTAGCAATTTAGCTTGACTATTCTGCCCTACTCTGACAAAAGGAAGCAACTCTGAATTTCATCAAAATTGACTTTTTCCTTGATTTGAATTATTTAAGGTATCCTCTATAATATAGTGAAAGAATTTAGGTAAAATAATCCCTAGTTACCAAGATATAGACATATCAAAAGGAAGCAACTCCACATATTTCATTGGAAATGGAAAACACGTTTTCTTGATTTAATACAAAACATGTTTCCCAGAGTTGCTTCCTTTTGTCAGAGTAGGGCAGTATTGTACTTGCAATTTTGAATTAGGCACACTCTATGCTGAATGTTACGGTTTCTCTAAATGCATTCATATGTCATTGTGACAGAGAGACTTTGTAAATCAACTTATTTCACAAGTCCCATTCTGGAAATGCATGTACAGCAGTGCTGAGCTACAGTATGGACACAAATGAAGTTGACAATGTCCCAACATGTCTTTGGTGGAACATGGGGGGACACTGTTATAACATTTTTCACTCCATACTGTATCTGAGCCTTGTACATGACTTACCACACGTATTTAGGAATGTATAAACTAAAACAAATATCATTGCATACAAAGACTGTCATAAGAAAGAATAATTGCAACACAGAATACACAAAATCTGAGATGTTTCCAATAAATTCCTTGATATTCTACCACATTACTTCCATTGAAAGCACAGTCAAAAATAATGTTCATAAATAGGTAGTGAATGGATGTGTGTGATTGCATGGTTACTCTAATGTTGATTCAGTCATTTGCAAATATATAGGAACCTCTTTAATTCTGCATTTGCTTAACACAATACTGTCTTTGTCAAAGGAGGTTCACTCACAGATGTGTGCAACATGGCCACAGATTGATCTGCTGAAATAATACTTATCATTAACAATCGGCTCTTTATAAAGGACAATTGCCTCAGTCTTTGAGATAGATATTGTGTGATCTCTCTCTCTTTATCACAATGACTTGATTCTTTGCATTGCTCTCAAATTACTGATGAAAGGAGAGTCATTGTGAGATACAGCAAAATCATGATCATCCTAATGGAATTTAAACGTGTCATTCATTTGTCAAAGGCAATGAATGTGTACAGGTAAAGCTAATACACAATGTGGTCCTAGACATTTGCAAATGACTTTATATTGCATCAAGACTCGGTTACATTTAAACACAGAAACACTTTGAGGGAAGTTCACGAGATGTTGTACAACACTACAGAAATCTAGCCATTTATTGTACATTGTATGTTCTCAAATACTGACAGAGCAGGAGCAGTTTAGTTGGTTTGTGCAATAACTTGCATAGTCAAATCAGCCTATCATGATATCGAGGTTGATTTGGGGGTTTAAAAGAACTGAACAGGCCCTCTCTAAAAAAAAGACCTTTTATCAATTTTATCATATGTATTTGAGAATTTGTTTTCAAATACACACTGAATTTCATGGAATTCTATTGAATGGTTGTAAATAATTTACTTGATGAAAGGTTCAAAATGCCCTAAATATAGAAAGTTTAGGCAAGAATTATTTCCATTAAAATCTAGTACAATTAGAAAGGTATGGTATCAATTGTTTCTCTACCATTGATGGCTTTAAATCAATTTTCCTGAATATGAATATCAGTGACAAAATAATGAATTATAAGGATTTAAAAAACAATTGAACAGAAATATAATTTGTAATGTAAACCACAACATTATAATATCACTCTATTATGTGTGGTTTAAATGTCTGGATACACAACGAACCCTTCTGAGTGGCAAGGGAATTGCCTCAGAAACTGAAATTGAAATGCACATCGTATTAACATTCTCTTTACTACACACACATAAATAATTGTACATCTTTAAAAGTTAAAATTCTTATAAAGAAGTCTAGCTGTACATAATATATCTGACACGAATAGAAGAAATATACATATATGATCCAGAGTACATTGATGGACCACTATTAATGTTTTAATAAACTTCTTTGCATATCCGGCAATCACAAGCTTTATTTGTTAAGTCTTTGGTTCAGAAAGAGAAATGGACTTCTTTCACAGATAAATATCAATCATAGATTATCTCTATCATAGACCTACCTTTAACGTCACCATCTGAAAGACGCTTACAGGGATCAATAGATTCAGTGCTTGCAGACTAGACCTGTGCATCTCTCATATGATCCCAGACAATGTGAGGGGCTTAGTAGGAATGTGACACCAATGAGACATCAAATACACTCCACAAAATAATTTAGGGATCACTTTTTAATTGTTCAATTTTGAACTGGCCTTACTTTTCGGGATGTATAGTGAAGAGAGAGACATCATCACACTGAAATCATTCAGGTGTGAATATGATTACAGTGTGCTTGAAATCATGCAAGACAGTAACATTAGGGTCATTACCAGGAATATAAACCTTATTTGAATCGGTTTGAAAATACAGATTTAAAAATGATCGCTAACTTTCTTTGCATTGTGATGAACTAAGGTGGGGGAGAACAAACTTTGTGGCAGGAATGTACTAGTGAAACTAGATTGTAAATGGAATGTTGTTTGGTATTAGTAAGTACTGAATACATTTCAACCTATCACAGAACTCATCCTTTATAATGGATATCCCTCTTTCACCTTTTATAATCTTTCTCCTCAAAAAGTTGAATGACAATGACTGTCTATTAATCAGTGGAATAATGAGAATTATAGCAGAGTAGATGGTGAAATAAGAAGATTTATAAAGTTTACAAATCACATCCAAGAAGGTTGCATGCCTAGGTTATGACACCTTCAACAAAGTTAGTAAGTTAGAATTGGGGATCGCTTTGAGTTGCTGACTGAGTGATCGCTGATTCATAGATATCAGACAAATACACCATTTTGAGTGTGATTTGAGAACTTTATCAATCTTGGAATAATGAGAGCTGTTGAGGACTTATCTACACCAGATTAAAAAGACCAACATATTAGATCAATAAGCACAGAACTTGGGATGCTAAGGGTTTACAAGAGATAATTGTAAGGAAGACAATGTGTCATAGACAGTGCTTCAACGTATAACTCTTGTGTCTACTTATAAATACTTCTTGAAATTACATACTATCAAAATGATTATTTATTCAATTTATTGATGGTCGAAATATTGAGAATAAAAACTCTCACACCCCCACACTCTCTCTCTCTCTCTTTTCTCGTTTCACACACAAACACACACATAACGATTTATCTGCATTACATGATGCTAGAGCCAGTATCAACTGGTGTTATTCAGGGGAATCAGGTGTCGCTGGTGAGTCATCCATGTCGTCTTTAAGAGGCTCTTTTGATATTGATTCAGGGATGATGCTACGACCAAGATCAAGAAGCTTCTCACGATGTAAGATGTCCTGCGCACCCGGCTGAACACCTTCCACAGGACCATCCGTAGATATCGTCTTCAGCTGGAGGTTCTCTCCTTCCACCGTGTCATACTTCTCACGGTGAAGCTCAGGGATGTTGACGACACACTTGAAGACATCAAACTCCTTCCTCAGATAGCCACCCAGGAAGAGGAAGTGAGCCAGATAGGACACTAGCAGCAGAGTGAAGAAGGAGCAGGACATGGCAAACGTACGGAAAGGAAAGAGTTGGCCTTCATCTTCATCATAGAGGGGGTACTTGATGAAAGGAGGTATCTTGAGAGTAGAATCACCACCTCCTAACCGTAGGAATAGAGCCATGATGTAGGCACATAGAGAACCATATGTGTTAACTTTACTGAAGTACACAACGCAGAAGAGTTGTGGAAAGAGGATGACATACACAAAGTCTGAGCAGAGGAACCAAAGAGCATAAACAGACTTGATAGTGAGCCCCATGACCAGAGCTAGCGCTGTAACCACTAGGATTGAGATACGAAGCACCCATAACAGCTCACGTTCGGTGGCCTGCACATAGGAAAAAAAAGGAATAAAAACAACTAGTTAGACATTGACATCTTATAGAATTAAGGCTATGCAAGAGGGGAAGTGATGGTGCAACACATAGCTGCTAATTCAAAGGAGTAGTTTTTTGCATACATAGCTTTGAAGCACTGAGGGTATGCAATTTTATATGATAATTAGGGATAAAGCAAAACCATTATGCATTCACCTCTCTCCTACAAGCATATCAATACCCTTTGTCAAATACTTATGCATCACAAGCAAAAATAGAATACCAGGGGCGGTATTCTGGTAGGTGTCTTATCTCGGTGTCTTATCTTTTGTCTTATCTCCATAAGATAAGACAGTGCTAAGACAGTCTTAAATCGGTATTCTGAAAACTCTCTTTTCT
>BQKZ01003764.1:33059-55569 GCA_036244855.1 Temnopleurus reevesii
CAAAAAAGAACATGAACCAAATTATACTCAAAACAGGATGGAAAATTAGAAGAGTTAAAATAAAAATGGATATTAGATAAGATAATGGTCGAGGGAGGAAAAAGATCGCGCGGTCGTAATTGTTTACGAGTAGGAAAGCACTTTCACAGAATTGGCAATAGATGGCGCTGTTTCACTTAAGCTCTCAGGCAAGGAGAAAATGAGGTAACAAAGAGATCTTGTTCGCCCGCGAACCCCCGCGTACAACACAGGAATTTGCTCGCACAGCACGCGGGCGGGTGTCAAGTTTCCCGTGGGCGCATGTGTAGGAAACATTAAGATATTGTGACATACCAAGAGCAGATAGGATAGCTGCTGACCAGCAGAGTTCACCCATCAGAGCCGGTAGAAAGAGAAGGCCTCCCATACGAGATCCATACTTGAGCTGGAATGGATCCAACATCGTCACATACCCCTGCGAACGCATCTGCTTGGCAAACAACAGACCACCTGCATTGTTCAGAGAAACAAAGTGAATACATTTCAGCAATATGCAGTACAGGAATGAATACAGTTTAGCAGAATAGAGCAAGACTAACTTGATCAAAAGCAAAAATCAATTGCTTGGTTGCCTTAGAACCGAAACGGAGGGCTTGTTTTTCTTGTTATTACTATAAGTTTGAAATATTTGAGAAAAATTAAATATCAAAAGCCTTAGAAAATTACTTTACAGGTAATATTGTATACTGTATACAAATATCTCCAAATTATTCATAATCCATACAAACTACATTCCCAATATGATGACGCAAGTAATATAAAAAAAAGGGGGTGATATTCAAGAACATTTTAAGATATTTAAAACACACAAACATATTTCCATTACAGAACATATTATTCAACTCATTGTAAAAAGATTGTACTGCCAGAGGCCTGAAACATAAAAGATAAAATCAAACTTACAATAAATATTAATCGTAAGTCTATGGCAAAACATGTATCCTAAAGATACAATTAATTTTTAATCAATCGAATCTCTTTTATGTTACAGGCCGCAGATCTGTTGGAGCACAGTATTTTCCCACCAAATCTTTCTGGAGAACCTCTTCAATTCCAACCACTATTCCCAAGATATAATCGATCTCAAACACTTAACCAAGCAATGCTCACCATGAGGAAAATTATCTTCATCAGCAGCTAGCAATTCCAATGCACTCGATCCAA
Organism: Temnopleurus reevesii; assembly: GCA_036244855.1. Classification (NCBI taxonomy): domain Eukaryota; kingdom Metazoa; phylum Echinodermata; class Echinoidea; order Temnopleuroida; family Temnopleuridae; genus Temnopleurus; species Temnopleurus reevesii. Next base: position 34,263 of record BQKZ01003764.1, read on the forward strand.
TAAATAAGTTATCGCTTCCAAGCTACATAGCATACATTCAAATATCAAGGGGGTCTACAGCACTTGTGAAGTCAAATTATATGATTTGTGCTGCTTCAATTAAAATGTGTTTGGGGATATTTCATATTGAGGAACCACATAAAAGAAGCAATTTCATGAAAATGAATGAAGAAAGCATTGATTGATATGGTCACATTAAGAGTAGCACTAATAAATGAATTCATGACAAGAAGAAAACATTTATATACTAATATTCACTGATTCATCACATTCTGATCTTTAAATCTATACTGCCATCTCATACCATATACATGTATCTTATTCTGGTGGCTTCAAGTATTGCTCTTTTAATCTCTCAAGTCAAGACTACATGTACTTACTCTTCTTGTGAACTTTAATCGTAATAAGATAATTTCCAAACATTTATTTTCTACAGTAAAAAAATATTAAATGTTTGAAATTTGCTTTGCATCTCAGCTTGTCTTAAGCCCATGTGCCTTATGATGGTGATTAGGAGGATGGTGGAAGTCCTCCTCCTCCTCCTCCTCCTCATCATCACCATCACTAATCAAATGAAGGTAATGTAATGATGAACAGACTTACCAAGCACTAAACTGGCAGCATACCCCCACGGTGCCTGCGTCCATAATAATCCAAAGCCTGCAGTATAAACATATTCAGCTGTTCCGTTGATATAGCCTCCTCCAACCCATGTAGCTGAAAAAAAATGAAAAAGAGAGAAAAAAACCCCCAAAATTAACATTAAATGGAATTCCTTCAGAAATGAGTTTGACATACAGTATTATCTATTTTTAATACAATCAAATTTCCCATAAGATTTCACAATCTTAACTAGTTTGAAAGCACAAACCCTAGACTTTCGGTGTGCATTCGGTATGCATTGTGTGACTACATCACACACATATATATATATACAGCATTGCTCGGTAAATTGCCATCTCGTCCAATGACCGTTTCATCCAAACGCGCTTCGTCCAATATTACTTTGTCTATAAACATTTCGTCCAATAAACATTTCGTCCAATTGCCGCTTTGTCCAATAACCAATTTGTCCAATATCCCATTCGTCTAATAGCCATTTCGTCCAATAACCATATGGTCCATCTTCATTTTGTCCAATTGCCTATTTGTCCAATCATCATGTGGTCTAGTCCTACTTCGTCCAATTACCGCTTTGTCTAGAGTCACTTTGTCCAATCATCAGATTGTCCAACGTCATTTGGTCCAATTACCGGTTAGTCTAATCATCAGTTAGTCTAATTATTAATTAGTCCATTCGGTTGGTCTAATGCCCAATTAGTCTAATTACTGTCTGGTCTATATACAATATCATTATCATTTATCTGATCATGTCATGGGTGATCAATCAACCATTCCTTTTTCAGTGCAAAACTCATCATTTCTCCAGAAAGGTACAACGTTTGTATTAATTTTAACATGCAAATCAGGTAGCTACAATGGAGCTATCCTATACATGTAGTTAAAGTTTTGAGGAAATAGTAATTTTTTTGGGGAAAAAAGTAACATTTTATAACATTTATATCAATATGTTTTTTTGGGGAAAAAAGTAACATTTTATAACATTTATATCAATATGATAAATGGTCAATTGTGCACATACATGTAAATGTATGACATAATCAGTTGCCCTTTTGTCTTCATGTATATTTTTAAACATTAAACTTTTTTTTTTATTAGTTGTCCGATTTCACTCAAACTTTTTTTGTTCTGCTCAATAAATTTTCCTGCTCCTGTTGAAGAGTATTATTTTGGGGTAGACTTCTCATTTAACAGCTGGAAAAAAATGTTTAATATGATAAAAAATGCTTTGATTAAAAAAATGCTTATAAATGCATGAAAATGAACTGATGATGGACCAAATATATTTGGGGCATTTACGTACCCAAACAATGTTGTTCAAATATCCATGAATAGCATACTGATTAGACGCAATGGTAATTGGACCAAGTGTGTATTAGACTGAATAGTTATTAGACAGACTGGCTATTAGACCGGGCGAGTATTGGACCAACTAGAAAATAGACGAACTGATGATTGGACGGATCAGTTGTAGACCAAATGGATAATGGACCAAATAGTAGTTAGACCATATGGAAATTAGACCAATTGACTATTAGACAAACTAGGATTAGCCCAAATGGTTAATGGACAAGATGATATTGGACAAACTTGGACAAAGTGATGTTAGCCCAAATGGCTATTGGACGAATTGATTATTGGACTAAACGTTAATGGACAAAATGAGTATTGGACGAACAGGATATTGGACTAACTGGTTATTGGACAAAGCGGCTATTGGACGAAATGAATGTTGGGCAAAGCGGTAATTGGACGACCTAATGTTAGACGAAGCGCGTTTGGACGAAACGGTCAATGGACGAGATGGCATTGGACGAGATGGGGATAAACCCATTGCTCTATCCTCAGTCTAGGGGAGAGCATGCAGACACACATTGCATACCCTGTATCACTCTCTGTGTGTGCGCCCAACGAAACCCAAGGGTCTGTTCTGGCAGACTAATCTTAACTATGATGAAAACTGAAAATAGATAAATCAGAGATAAGAAAGGATTCTACACATCAAACCTTCCCTTGCTACTTGCTACAATACATCCATTATCATTAAATAGGAGGTGCGATTTTTACAAATAGTCAAATACATAAAACATGAAGATGGTCTAAATGAACTGCACATTCTAAAATTAAAAGTCAATTTCTTTCTTTGAAAAGAAATGCAGAGCACATAAATGGAAGGACATTTGACTCTTTGTCTGGAGGCCATAGTACTTTCCAATCACCTGCTTTGTATCTCAAGCATTGGAAATGTGCGATTCATTTCTCACTAAATTAAGTACCCAAGTGGGCATCAGCCAAGAATAGTCAGCGATCATATTCAACTTTGAAAGGAAATGGGAGAAACGTTGATAGAGAATGTTGGAGTGAGAAATGTGTGAGTGGGAGAGAAAGAACGGGGAGAAGACAGATAGAAATAGAGAGAGGAGAATTGTGTCATACATTGTAGCTATCGGGAAAAAAAATAATGGAAATTTCCCCATAAATGGGACAAGACAAAGATGCGATTATCCACAATGATATGATCAATATGGATACGCGGCTCATTTTCCAGTGGAAATTTAGCATATATGATACACGATCAGATCTATGACAAAGTAATACATAAATGAGTCTGTCATTGATAAAAAGGCAGGGCGCTACAAACTCACTTGCCTGCATGCCCGGGGCAACAAAATGAAGCTGTCGGACAAGTAAATAAAATTTTCACTTGCCCAAAAGAGCAAGTAGCAGCTGTTTCTAGTTTTGGCATAGGCCATCAATTTGGGGCAATGGAAATTTTGTTCGGGCAAGTCATTTGAAAACTTGGTTGCCCGATTGGGTAACTGGTGAAAAAAAAATTTGTAGCACCCTGAAAGATATGGTCACAATATTGAGAAATGGAGCTGGAGCAATAAATAAATGATAAATGATGGAGTATTCTCCTTTGTTCATGGTAAGACAGAGTGCATAGATGAGAGAGAGATGCAGACACTTTGAGACAAAGAGTAAGATAGGGGGATAGAATGCTCTTTCCATGACGTGAGCTTTCATCCTACTACCAAGTGTGACTCAATCATGATCTAGATCCCTATAGACGAGGAGATGATAGCTTCTCTCCTCTACCAATCAAGCCCTGGAGAATGAAAGCATCACGTTTCTATCACCTAATGCACAGAACATGGTCCTACATCATCCCCGCATCATGGTCATGATGGAATTCAGTGATAAAGTGTCAAGCCTATTTCTTTAATCTCATATGATGGTAATACTCTACAATTATCAAGGAATACACCGTAGAAAAAATATAATTGATAGTACGTAATGCAGACTTAAATGATTATTATGAAAAATATGTGAACCATCATATCGAAAGAATCCTATCTGTCTTTCAGACAGAAGTTTTTACTTTTTTTCTCTTATTCCTCATCCCATACAGAGAAGCTCTAATTTGAAGTGATCACCTTCATGGTCAAGTCATAACATGGAAGTGCCGTGATGGTTCGGACTCCAGCATTTCAACCAAGGGATCATGGTTCAAATCTCACCCATGTTCATAATCAGGGCAAAAGTAGATTCCTAGATTTAATAGAACTTTAACAAAAAAAAATGTTAGAAATGTCTGTTGGTACATCGCCAAACACATAGATGAACGGCTATTAAAGATATATTCTGGTATTTGTTAAAAAAATAAAATAAATGTTCACAGAATCGCACAAAATGTGAGAAGAATGTTCAGAACTATGAATAAATAATATGTGCCAAAGTGTTTTGCAAGAAAATGTATAATGGCAGAGAAATGTGCAAATAAAGGGTCAAAATTGGGCCATGTCGGACCGACAGATTTTATACCAGTCCCACGCGCTGCTTCCTGTGTTTGCTGCAGTGGACAGAGCACGTGCAGAATGACATAATTTAGCTTTTAACCGGTTTGAGGTTATCATATTAGTTTTCCCTTGTCTACACAAGTCACGTTGTGCTTTGTTTGTAACATAAGATTATTTTAATCATTCATTTTTCCAAATTGAAGATCTTTGCAAGTACTCGATATTCGCTTTAAAGGGTGAATATGTACCTATATTATTAGTAGAGAGGAGAAACACTGCACACAATTATCCAGACACAGGAACACATCTATTGCTTTATTGTTGAGCCTAACTGATGGGTTGTGCACATGTTATGATCACTCTGTAAGGTCTTAATGAGAGACCATCAATCAAGTTAGAATGATTAGTCTATCCAACATCGTTCCTATTCATAGAAGTGATAATCAGTCATTATTCATTACCAAGCAGAGTGCTGGAGAATTAATGAAATACAAATGTCATAAGGGTTATAACCACTTTGCAGATTCTAAAGTTAAGAAATATATTATTTTTGCATCAGGAAATACCGCAAGCATGAGAAATTTATGTGTTAAAATTGGAATCTCAACCTGAAAAAAAATTCCTCAACTGCCCCTGCTCTTTCCTCTAATTCCAGTAAGCCCCCCCCCCCCCAAAAAAAATAAATAAATGATGGTTGTGATAGAAAGCCATTTTTGCAAAATAGCATCGGTCAATTGGAAACAGATTTTTCAAATTATTTATTTCTAATTCCGAAACACAATTAATCCAATCCATGAGAAAAAGAAGACTATAGAATGGGGAATTAAGCCCGAGAACATCAGAAAATGACTTTCAAATTGTATAAAATTTCACATACTATCTAAAATTTTACAGTGACTTTTCAATTTGAGTGAAAAGTACAACAAATAATCAGGTCGGACCATTTTCAGAGGGTTGGTTTGTGAGGGCAACCAAACAATTATATGGAGGGATATGCACTTATCAACCATCTATAGATCCTATGAACGTTGACGAACATGTTTCATTGTCAACCCATTTGAAATATAATTGAATGGTACTAGGTTCAGTTGACAAAACAAGTGTGATGAACAATGGTGGTATCGTAGTGTATCACATTCTTGATTCCTTTTTCCAATATCAAGCTTTATATGGATGAAAGGCTTAATCACATTCATGTATTCTACATCCAGAAAAACAATGGCTAGAAAAAACAGTACAAGTTAAAATTTTTGAGGTCCTTTCCTCGTTAAGATTTCCACTCTGCACTTCTTCCATTTATATTAAATAAACACTGTCAAATGCATGAAAATAACACCATTCCAAAATGTTGAATTGATCCTAAAACTTGAAAATATTGTCTTTATACAGTAGTCTCCAAATATTACGAGAAATGAAAATGCACAGGATTATTTATGAGTAGGAATAACAGTTCTCTCTCTCTCTCTCTCTCTCTCTCTGACAACAAGGGTTTCAATTCAGGTCAATCCTGACAATAGATTTCATCATCAAGATCACCTTCATGTACGCATTCTAATTCTATCACCTCAGGAAAACCTGTCATGTTTATAAATTGATAGATGGCCTTGACGAGAGGCTAAACAAACATCAGGATTTCCTATCCACTATAAACAGATAATATGAAGGTTGTGTTTTGGGTGGAAATGAAAAGGATGTGCCCTCTTCAAAGGGCAATACTCATAAATCTATCAGTTGTCTAACAAACCGAACTAAAAATCCTGAAAATAAATACAATTGATTTCAAAAAACAATTTGTAGAAGTGTCACAAATATCGTAATGATTTACGATGACCACCCCTTCAAATTTGAATCATGTATATTAGAATTAAAAAAACCTAGTTGGTGAATATTGAAGCAAATATTGCTTTTATGCACCAAAATAATGCAAAGCATCTCGAGCACTCCACAGAGTGGACATACAGTGTGCACTATATTATTATTGTTATCTAACCCGCCTCACAGGCAAAACCAATGGGAATTCAAATTGTCCTACATTGTAAGTATGTATTGGAAATGCAGTTTGCCCAGCACCTAAAGTAATGGCATCCAACATTACTGAAGTCATGTAGGAGTAACGAAATGGGGTTGGCATGGGGTCATATCACACGTAAACAAATACATGCTTCATGCTATGGCGGGAGAGAGCCAGCCGAACATGATTTGGTGCTGATTTCTCCGCACTGTTTGGCAGTGCTCGGATAGAAGAAAATAATAAGTAGCTGAAAATGAACAAGTCAAAAAATCCATAAGTTAGAATCATAAGGTCAAAATAAACAAATTTATTAATTTCCATGACTTTTCCATGATATAATTGATTTTGTCATATTTCATGACTTTTCTAGGTCTGGAAAAACAAATAACAATCTCCATGACTTTCCAGGTTTTCCATGACTGCAGGAACCCTGTCTATACTGTACCTTGCTCAAACATGATTTGGGCATCTTTGGAAGGCGAGACAAAATTTATAGAATATTATAGAAATATAAATATTATAGAAATTTCCAGAATATAAAGAGGGCTGATCAGGCTTGCATCTAAAGATTTGATAAACTCAGGATAGTACAGCGGCACACGTAAGCTCATCTAACCCATGCATAAACCCAGTCAATTTCCAGCGGCACACGTAAGCTCATCTAACCCGTGCATAAACCCAGTCAATTTCCAGCGGCACACGTAAGCTCATCTAACCCGTGCATAAACCCAGTCAATTTCCCCTGCCCTACTTCTATGTAAGATCAAGTTTAGCACTAGCAGGATGGCAAACAGCTTCAATATCATTTTCAATCCCTGTTCAGACAAACTTAGACTCTTGACCCAATATAATTTTAATTCCCTATTCAAATAAACCAAGATTCATGGCCCAACATCATTTTCAACCCCCATTCAGATAAACCAAGATAAGCAGCTCAATCATTTTCAAACCCCTTTCAAACAAGCCCAGACTCATGACCCAATAAAATGTTCAATCCCATTCAGATAAACCTATACTCATGGCCCAATATAATTATCTATCCTGTTCAGATATACCAAGAAACACAGCTCAATATCATTTTCAAGCCTTTTTCAGACAAACGATACCTTAATAATTGTGACCTACTATCTTTTCAAATACTCTTCATCAAAAACACCTCTAAAATATTTATCTTTTCTTTCTGAAGGGCAAAAAATCTTCCAACTACCTTCTTTTAAAAATCTAGAGAATTTGTAGCTTTATTAATCAAAAGAAAATCTAAAAGGAAAATGTTTGCAATAAATGATTTGTAAGTGATATCTCTAGTTGTTTCTGTTGAATATAAAGCACTAAATTGTCTGGAAAATTAAAGTGAAGCTAAGATATAAGTGTGAACTAATGTACAGGAGGGAATTTGGCTTTCGCCCACGTCTGAAAGACATTAAGCTTGACATAGCATTAGAGACATAACATCCAACGTCATAGTAATAACAGGTGTGACCTTTTCCTACTCATTACTTTCACTTGCCAATTTGAGGATCAATGAATATGATCCACTCATACCTAGGTGTAAAATATTCAAGGTATATATAGCTGTACCTCCGAAGAGCTTAGAGTGGCAAACATAGTGATATGAAATGGGCAAACCTGAGTTTTTAGTTGAAATAAAATGATAAATCTGATTATTAACATAAAAGAAGGGATGAAAAATCCAAATCCAAATGAAGTATATCATCAAATCCAAGAGAAACACAAATTTGGATTTCTCATAGAATAACATAAATCATAGTCTTAGCTCATACCATGTTGGTGGTATGTGAGCAGATGTTTTGTGAATGAATTTAAATGAATAATTGACAACAACATCTATTCATGAATTTCTTGAAACTATGCATTTTAGCCGAAGAGATTGACCAAATTTTTATCCAAAGTGTGACATACCATGATAATGCTGGTTTATTGGTGAATATGATAGTCTGGGGGGTACTAAACTCAAATCCGGTGGGTGCCACTTGGGCACCCTTGGGGAAAAATAATTATTGGCATTTTAAAATTTTACGGAGGCATTAAGGTGACAATAGACATATACAAGATTTTTTTGCCGCAACAGCTGCCGTCCTTCATGAATCTCATTTTCGGTGTCACTTTAGGGCCTCTGTAATTTTTCGATATCCACGAATGGCGATAAACAAAAATGTCAACTTTTTATGAATTCTCAGTGCTATATCTCAAAAGGATATGATGTAACCCTCAATTTACTTCATGTGGTCATATATTAACAAATCACCAGCTTCCTCGTGTTTAACTTTTTCATTTGAAGGTATATCATTGAGAATTCATGAAAAGATGACATTTTCATTTTTCGTCATTCGTGGTTATCGATAAATTTCGGAGGCCCTAAAGTGACACCGAAAATAAGATTCAGAAGGACGGCTGCAGTTGCGGCGAAAACAAATCTTGTATATGTCTGCACCTTAGTGCCTCCGGAAAATTTCAAAATTTCAATTAAAAAATTTCCCCAAGGGTGCGCCCAAGTGGCACACACCGGATATGTGTTTAGTACCCCCTAGACTATCATATTCACCAATAAAGCAGCGTTATCATAATATGTCACGGTCCTGCTGGGATTCTACTTGACTATTTCCATTCCTTGAGGGATTAATCATCCTCATTCTTCCTATTATATATTGATAAAGTGTAGAAGCCCATTATTATGTGTAAAGTGTCTTTACTTTTCTTCTCTTTTAAAGCCCCGGTCACATAGAACCCCAGAAGCAACACGATTCACCCCGACTCGTTGTTCTGAATTACATATAGTTAACTGTGACATAACAAAGAGTCGGGGTGAATCATGTTGCTTCCGGGGTCCTATGTGAACTGGGCTTTAGATTAACATACATTACAATACAAGGCAAAAGTAAATAAGACACAGAAGTAAAGCAAATGAACCATTTTCAAGGGACAATGTTGTTGTTGTTTGTGAACAACCCCTTTTGATTAAAAATGCATACTACAAAAAAATTCAGCTTTCCATTGCCCACAGACTTCAGAATGTATTTTATTTGCATTAGTTTATCCTAGCCTAATGGGGATATAACTCAATTCATTATCTCTTGAGACGTCGGCAACTTTAGACCTCCATTAGCCGTCATGATCGGTTAGGATGGTGTTCTTTATCACTCAAATCTTAAGAGAAATAATTTTCATTTTTATCCAGGAAGAGTACATGTATGTGGAGTTACTAACAGAACATTTCATTACAGCTACAACAAAATCTATAATATATGTCAATAATTATGAAGTATATTAGATTTCATTTTTTATTCATTATACATGTACAATGGCATTTAGAAATAAACTATCATTTTTTGAAATTACAAACTTCTACACTTTTTGGTGTGAAAATGACCAACACTCAGAAAAAAAACTTAACAAAGACTTGATGTCAACACCGCTGGTACAGTTGTTGGCTTTGTAATGTCAAACAAGGCCTTTAATGGCCAATTAGATATCAGCATGCATCTTGCATCTTTTCATGTTGGGAAATAGAAAACAAGGAGACTGCCTTTTCACTTAATAAAGCGAGGCAGAATCCATTGTTGAGTTCCATTAGATAAGAAGAAGAGAAAGCTAATTGAATCCTTTCTAATGGTACAACGTCAGCTTGGCAACACCACCATATCTCAGAATAAGATATCTGGTTGCATATGACGTCTGTAGCTTCTCTTCTCCTTTCAGTCTTTCTTCAAAAATATGCCACACCATTTATAAGATTCTTCATGGCATAATATGCACAGGACATGTTTATGGAAGAGCAAAAATTGAGATGGAAAGTACCCTACGTGTAAACTTTTCTTTTAAAATAAAATGACACAAAAAACACCATTATTTATATGACGTGATTCTCTTCAATTATTTGAATTAACTAGCTCTCTGAAGGAATGCCATGGAAATGGAAACAACTGTCTTGAGGCACAGCATTCAAGGAATGCAACCATTCTGGGGGATGATGGCATTACTGTATTGAGGAATGCTATCAAACAGGGAGTGATGGCATTACTGTATTCAAGAATGCCATCATACAGGGTTATAATGGCTACAATCATTTAGGAGGATGATAGGATAGCTGTCTTGCGGAATGATATTGGAGACCATTACATGGCTGATAAATTGGTTGGTTCACACTCATTCACATTTCTATAGATCTATACTTCCTAATCTTTATAAAATTCACATATTTTATAAAGCTGGTATAAAGGCAACATTCTTCACACGATTTGTACATAAAACATTCATCCAAAAATGTCTTCTTAGTGCAAACAAAAAAAGTGTTTAGATCCAGTATGCGAAGCTGATACATTGGTCTGAAACGATTGTAAAAGAAAACACACATTGAAAATGATGAGCACAGTTTCAAGTTGATGACATTCTTCTTGCTCAAAAGCACTTATTGATCCACTCCAGTTTGGATTTATCACTTTAAATCCCTCATTCACTTGATCCCATCAAGTTGGAAATACAGATGGAAATTCCAATAATATCACTCTACATTGTACATACACAGCTCATTCCACGCTTGCATTATGAATCAGTCTAAAAGCGATAGCCCTCATTTTTTTTAAAATCTCATTTAAAAACATTGAATTCAAATTGATTCTTTAGAATATGAATAATATGCTAGTATCTAGTGGTCGTTTACAAATACACAGCATGCATTGTATAAACAAGTCATCTGGCTGATAAAAGACTTCTACATTTTGGAAAAAACAGACGGCTTGAGATGATACTGACAATTCTGCGGTTGATGTAATGAAACTACTGCAGGCATGTATTCAAACATCAAGCAGCACTTATAATTGAAATATTTGTTATTCAACTGAAAGCACCATCTGAGGATGAAAAAAAAAACTAAATTCAATTTAGTTTGCATGCGTTTGGGATGACAAAATGCAGACATGGGTTTGTGAAGATGTTATTCCCAATGCAATGGTTGGCATTATGCATAGACAAGTAACCTGATATCTGCATTGCCTGTTGCTGGTTGGATCAGGGGGTCAGTCACAAACATGAGATGGAGACGTTTGCTGGATTTTAGATGTTACACATCTGTACATGTGTTTAAAAGCGTGAGATATTTTTGTAGAATATACATGTACCACCACAGGGGAGAGAACATTAACGCTGCAATTTGCCTCACAAGGAATAACAACAACAATTATATTTCAAGCATACAAACGAGGCACAAAAAGGATGAACTAACAAACTTGAATGATTGGGCTCATTTCGAAAGTAAAGAAATCAGCAATCCACCCCTTAGTAGTGAATAGTATCCTGTTAATTAGACTATTTATAATTGATGAGTAACTAGATTATTAAATAAACAATATGATATTAAGAAAAGAAGATAATTATACATTGGTTGAATTGTTGTCAAAAATAGGAGTAGGTTAAACCTTTTAAAACCACATGGTGTTTTTCATCATTCAATGTTGGAACTACAATTCATTTCTACTCTATAATTCATCCATACTTTGAAACCTTTCGGGTGAAGTTAATGAAAAATAAAACGGGTGATACATATTATAAAAATTTGTACAAAAGTCAAAGCAAATTGGTGATGAATGATAGTGGTGGGCTCTGAGGAGATGTGAGGGGGACAATAATCTTTGCATTCTGGATCACGGATACAACAAATGGGAGCTAAAATCAATCATACACAGGCGTACTGGAGACAAAATATCATTCTTTTAAAGAATAGTCCTCTTTTAAATGATTGTGTATAACTGAACATACCAGAGTGCATGTTTTTGTAAATTGTGTAAGTGTGTTTTCCATGATGACTAGTTTCATATCTACTCTAGATCGATGCATTGCATTCTACATGATACCTTATATTGCATGACTCTTCAAATGTTGCCTATTTATATCATTTCACAGTCTAAAAAAAAATCTGGCTATTGATAATTGATTCCTTACATTCCTGAATAACTTAATAAGTATATACCAATGTATACATTTTGTTGTTCCTTTTAAGAATATGGTTGACAATAGTAGTCAGATACAGGATTTATTTTTATAGTAACAGTGTATTGTATTTTAGCAGTGAGTGTATCCATGGGTATGCATGATGGGATGGAGTCAGAAGGATCATCCAGCCAACAGTTGATGGGTGAAAATGAAGCTCATGAAGGGAGAGGGAAAGATAGGTGAAAGAATGGAAGGATGGAATGAGAATAAAAAGGGAGGTGGGTGAAGGAGAAATGAAAAGTAATATAAAATTGGTTAACTCTTAGCATGCTACATTATGTAACCCTAGACCGCTAGGTAATTATGGTAGTATGGAGTATTGTGTGCTCAACTTGTCAACTAGTCGACAGAAGTAAGTAAATAGTTAAAGGGAGGTACATGTAGAGTGAGTTAAGAGCTGGAGTGACGAAGGGCAGAAGAGAAATAGACAAACAGAGAGTGAAACTGTAGATGCAGGCAGACGGTAGGTGGCAACATTCATCATGACAACTAGAAAATTGAAAGAAAAGAAAAGAAAAGTACCAACCCAACACGAAAGCAGCAATATCAAGAATTAAAGAAGGATCATTCAAGATAAACAGAGGAAAACAAAACATGTGAATGTATGATAATGGAGGAAGAATGAGACTGAGGGAAAGGAGAGAGGGAGAGGGAGAAATAAAGGTGAATTTCGCACACAGTAGAATCTTTTGAAAGGGAGAAAGGTTGAGTAGATGGGCTGACTGAGGCTGTATCTCGAGCTTAGGATTGAGATAATTCCATTAATGTAATAGTATTAGGGCAAGGCCCAATGTATTTATCAATCTTCTCATACGATGTATGGTTCAATGACATTTACAGTGTGCGCAGGATCATTTTCCATAGACATACTAATTCCCAGTTATAGAACTTACAGGATATCAAGTTAGCAATGCACGTCTGCTCTCAAGTATTCAGACAAATCTTCGCTACATGCTCTCAATACTGCTATGTGTGATCGTGTCTGTATCTGGTTCCTATATATCTGTCTATATCATCAGCCAATTCACGTACGTGAGAAGCACTTGCACATGCTTCTATGCAATATGAAACAATCCCTTTCTTATCTGTTCTTTAGACTCTTCTGTGACTACAAGACGGTTTGAAAAGATGCAAAGTTCGACACTAGTCACAATGTCTAAGTCTACTATACTGATTTCAGTTCAGTTAAATCGCCTGAAGTCACATTTGTTTAAAAAAATTATGTGTTTTGAATCTATGGGTGTTTTTTAGATTTGTTATATCCCTAATCTCATTCAATAACCATGATCTCATTTTTTTAACACCTCAACTAAATTACTGGCAACCCGTTTGTAGACTAGGAACCTTGGGTTAGACTACCATACATCACTTCACAAATGTACACAACCATCACAAGTGCTTCATAGACAGCATGGAATCATCGTACCCACATGACTCTCTCCACACTGCTCTTTATTTCCCAGAGGGTCCACGTATCAGGGGTCTCGGGGTAGATTGCATGAAATCAAGTCTTAGCTATCTTCTGCTAGGCGTGTTGTGTTAGCCTCTCTCAACTAACATGATAAAACTTCTATAGGTTTATGTTAAAAGAATATCATAGAGAGAAAGCGTGATGTCAGGTTTTTATGAAGTTATAATGGTTAACATTCAAGTTTTAATATTCATACCAAGAGATGAAGAGAGAGAGAGAGAGCTCTTTAACGTCATCATTCAAAAGACATGACTGAGTCTCGAACCCTTATCACCGGAACCAACCAAAGTCAGTTTGTGATTGTCCCAATGAGCTTGATTAGTAAGACATCTTACATAACAAAGAAAAGAACAGCTATTAACATTTTCTGCAACTGAGATGTTCTTTTCGGATGTTCTTTTCCTTGGTACTCTCACTCCATGCTTCATCACTCTCATTGAGTTTCAAAAGTGGATTTGACTCTAAAACATCATGGTAGAGTAATGTGGTGACTAAAACAGCATTCTTTGCACAATATGCTACTCTACCAATGCCCATAATAAATTCTATCAGAGTAAGGGGGTGATGTTCAAAAGTTGCAATTGATCGCAAGTTGCAGTTGATCGGAACGTGCCAATCAGAATCATTGTTTCATGCGCGTATTGTTAAATGCGCATGCCGTGCACGAATGAAAATGCGCGTTACAATGTGCAAAGTTGCAGTTGATTTGCAGTTGATTTTAAACAACATCCCATAAGATCGATTAGTTCATGACCATGAGCAGCATTTTCACTACATGTAAAATGGTTTGCAATCATGAAGAAAAATTACAGCATAAGGTGGTTTTCAAACCAATTCAGAAGAGAACTTATCATGTGCATAATACGGGTGATTGATTTCAGGTACATGAAGGAATTCAGGTCATGCACAAAGAAAGACTTTGGGTTAATTCTCTGGTACGAGTAGATGATAAGTTGCAAGGAGGCATTTTTATGCTCTCACTAAAAACTGGTTTCCATTGATCATGTTACCCATAATCAAGAAAACTAGGAAAACATTCATGGTTTGGTTGGTTTATATGAAATAACGTGAACAAGGTCTGTGTTTTCAGACTAGTCTGGCATCATACCTTAATGGAAAGAGCAAATTGGTTGTCATGCTCCTGATTTAGGATATTTTGCACAAGCGGTAGCCATGCGAGCTGATAAAACAGAGTTGTCATCTTCCGTGAATTTCATCTCTCTTTTTCTTACTGCACTTCATTCCTGGCAAATCTTCTACGTGCATGCCCTCTTCAGTTTCTCTCTCCTTCTCTCTTATTCCTAAACCACCTCANGGTCATGCACAAAGAAAGACTTTGGGTTAATTCTCTGGTACGAGTAGATGATAAGTTGCAAGGAGGCATTTTTATGCTCTCACTAAAAACTGGTTTCCATTGATCATGTTACCCATAATCAAGAAAACTAGGAAAACATTCATGGTTTGGTTGGTTTATATGAAATAACGTGAACAAGGTCTGTGTTTTCAGACTAGTCTGGCATCATACCTTAATGGAAAGAGCAAATTGGTTGTCATGCTCCTGATTTAGGATATTTTGCACAAGCAGTAGCCATGCGAGCTGATAAAACAGAGTTGTCATCTTCCGTGAATTTCATCTCTCTTTTTCTTACTGCACTTCATTCCTGGCAAATCTTCTACGTGTATGCCCTCTTCAGTTTCTCTCTCCTTCTCTCTTATTCCTAAACCACCTCATCTAATGCTGTCACCTCTTCTCACTTTCTTGCTTCAAACTCCCTTTCACTATCATCCTCATAATACCAAATGATATGTAGTCAAACCCTCTATATCACATGATCCCCCTATCTCTCTCTTTTTTTTAAATCATTTCTTCCTCTTTTTCTCTCAACCTCATCTGGGTTTAAAAACGAACATTTCATAAATCAAGCAATGTGTGATGCAAATTCCCCAAGACACATTACCCTCGTCTGCAAAAGAGATACTTTTTTCCTCTTCCCAATCTCCTCCTGACCTCCTACCCAGCCCATCTCACCCCGTCCATCTCACCCCGTCCATCTCACTCAGAGCACCGATCAATATGCATTGATTTTTCACTTTCCTGTATTGGTGTTGCCGTGTATATTCAGAAGAGGTACTTAGATTCTCAGATGAAGCAGGGAAAACAAACAAATGTGTGTATTCTACTTCAATTTGGAACTCATCAATGGCTGGTTAGGGTCAATAAAGAAAGAAGGAAGATATGATCGATGGATGAAGATTTAATCATCTTCCATTGAAAAGATGAAATGATGGACAGTACTAAGGGACAGGTGAGTGGCAAGGGAATTCAAGCTTATATAAAATGCAGTTCATAAGAAAGGTGTCAATGTGTAAGACTATCAAATAATAAAACATGCAAAAAAAAAATCAGAGTGAAATTTCCAAGCATTATTTACCAGGCATGCATTACTAAGAATTGTTGATAAGTTAACAATGGAAACACAAATTTAAGGGAAAATATTAGAGAGTGCTCAAAGTGCTGCTTATCAGGTCTACCCTGACATGGTGGCTATCATATCCACTCCAGGGGCCCATACAGTACATGAAAGTATACATGGGGCTGTGTTCAGCCACATGGGCATCCCAACAAAACCATGCATTCTTCTATGGGAGATAAAAAAAACTTTAAAAAAACATCATTTTCCTGAAAGTCAACTGCATTTTCTACCTTCTGTATGGGCCCAGGATGAACATGAGAAAGCGCCATTAATGGCTCACATCTTTATCTCACTTCCAATCTAGAGTTCCAATCTCAATACTTTTAGACTCCAAACATGTTTGACAGAAAGATCCCGTTATCAAAATCACCCTTGGAAATATATCCTGATATGCAATCTAGATGCAATTTCTTTAAGTGTTCGATTTACGTCATGTTTAGAAAACAAGGGAGAGTTGTGTTATATTGGGCAGCATTGGTATGCTTCAACCTACGCTGTTATCACATCATGATAGGGGAGGCACAGAGCAATAGATCACTCATGACACAGAATTATATAAACAAACCAACTCAATTTCATTAGCTCCCGCTCTCATGGTGTCTCGTAAAATCTCTCCCTGCCACCAGGGACCCTATTATAATAGGAAAATATTATAGGGTGCATGCTGTCATGCGTACAGAACAATACAAGGTGCTTAACAAGCACCATCGGTGAGTAAAGGGAGTTGAATAGTGGTAGTCAGTTAACATTATTAGAGTTAAAAAATTTAACTCATACAACTTTTCTGATTTAAACTTGCCGATCCGGCATTGAGAGTTGTCTATGGAAAGTAATGAAATACTCAATGAATATCATATAAAACCCAAAACACTATAACCATTAGATTAAGTGACGATGGATAGATTGGCAGCACATGTATGAAGTCAACACCTGATTTTTATACTTGACTCATTGATGTGCTTTAAAATTACTATTTAAAATTTTATCAATTAAAAAAAAATTACCCCAAACTCTTATCTGTTACCCCTGGACCAAATGCCAGAAACAACTGCCACTATATAGGCAGCAGGGAATAATTGAACCTTTCACATTTTATTACCAAAGCAGTTTTGGACATTGAGGAAGCTTTTCGATTTTTTTAAAAACTTTACAGTTCTATGTGAAAAAGTTGCTACACAAGATATATATTTTGTACAGCAATCCTGCTAAAATGCATGGCAAATTGCGATGCGATACCGGGAAAATCATTCCCTAGGCAGCATTGAAATAACCGTTGGTAAAAGTTGAATCTAATCATCATTCAGACTGCTTCCTATCTATACCGTTCATGTATGTTCACAATTTGGAATGATTCGTACTCATCAAGCACTTGTACTTTGCCTATAGCTATTGATTGCATGTCTAATATGATAATGTACGTCATAAGAGCTATTAAGAAGTATAGTACAGGAACCACAGGTGTTATTAGCATGTTATGATGGTGTAGCTCACATGCACTTTGTTGGATTGGGTAGTGTTTTATTATTGGGAATAGAATTCATTATTATACGGTCAGTACAAAGAATCAATTTAAAAATATGTACTTTATTCTTACTTTGTTTATGTATCATTTTGAAAAAGAAAGAAAACTGTAATATAGAAATCGCTTACAAGAGTGGAAATGTCAAACATGTAACAAAAAAGAGAGAGAAAAAAAAAAGAGAAACAAAATGAATGTGTCACCAAGAATTAATTCCTGCTACGGGAGGGGGAGGGTTCAAATATAATCATAATATGGTCACTTTATTTTGTATAAATTGCAATCCAGTGTTCATAAAATGCCATTCTTCAGTGACTTGTCTCTACTACTTTAGCTTTTGATATGAAGTTAATCTCTGGAATTAGTTCCTAGCCGTGATGAGTCTGACATGTCCATCTATTAGAAATGTGTTTTGTCTTAGCACCAATCCCATCAAGGCAGCATAGACAAAACTAGTATCCACAAAGCAGAGTTATTTCTCCATATAATGGTTTCATATCTACTCTAGATTGGTCTCAAACTTTGCCGGAGTTTCAGGGAGATTTATATTGGTTTCATAAAATGAAATGTTTTGGATTTGAGCACCATATGGTGATATATAAATTGTGTTCTAAAGAATGTAAATAATTTCAATTTTCTTGACCCCCCCTCAAAAGCAGCCTCACACAATGCTAGATGAAGGTAAAACATGTAAACTGCAAATGTATAATTCACACTTTCTATTGCGTACAATTTCAATTTTTAAATGCACAATATCTTATATCAATAATTTACATTCGAATATTAGAGATCACTGTCAATATGGCAAACTATCAGATCATTCAAAAGTATAATTTTCTAAATTTTCAATTGTTGACTGAAAGGATGAATATTTGTTCCATTGTTCTTTTCATTGAAGTTCTCAGAATTCTATCTTTATTTACATGAAAATAATAATGAAGTATCCATAACTTCCATAGATGAAAATAATTATTTTTGTTTGTGTAAACACTGGTAAAGATGTCTCAGTTCAGAGGATGCATGTTTACATTGAAAAGAAAGTAATTACATTGGAGGATAAAATGCCCATTCTTTAATTGATTTCCCTTCCTTCTTTGTCCTTATATAGACTTATAAACCATGCCCTATCATCATAGGACGAATCATGTGAAAGCGATCTGTTTGTTTGGAAGGATTCATTCAATAAGCTTTGTATTAAGTGGCTCAGCCAATGCTATTATGTGTCTATTTTTAAACAGAACTAAATGTTCTCTTGGCTTTGTAATCAATCAATCCAGTTAAGTTGTTTTTTCGAGGATTTTAAAATGCATGTTACCAAGTAAAGATTAAACATTCTAAGACTTCCCTTTTTCAATAGAATTATTTTCAGGTAACTATAATCAATTCTTTACACAATCTTGATGCAGTTTTGTTAAAATTTATGAATGTAATTGGTTGGCTAGAATGATTGCTTGCACACATTTAGAGACCCTAATTTCAGCAAAGAGAATATATTTTTTATATATATTTTTTTTTTCTTATATTTGTCCATCTGTCTCTATAACTTTCTTTCAGTGGACCCTTAATCCCCCCCCTCTCTCTCTTTCTCCCCATCTCTCTTTCTCTTCTGACAATCTTCAATTTTCTTTTGATAAGCTTTTAAGTCCATTTATTAGATGGGAGCAAAAAATGAAATATCTTTTTCTCATTTGTAGTTCATCTATATTATCTGCCTTTTTTATGTGAAATAAATCTGAATCGTTTCATTCTGAAGTGACATGAGTATATTATCTTCTCTCTCTTTTCTATTTTTTCTCTTAAATCTCTCTACCTCACTCTCACGTCTAAAAACTTTATTTCCCTATGCCTCTATTCTCCTCCCCTCACAAACATATAGACATTAAAAAAACCTCTCGTTTCCTGCCCTCTGTCTAACTCTCTATCAGTCTCATGCAAACCCACAGCATCGTCTGCAAATAAATACTTGTCCAAGTGTGTCAAGTAATGTGGCAGACCGCGGCAAGAAACGAAGGTCTCTGGACTGAAATATAAACCCACCAGGGTCCTTACACGCTGCTATTTATGTCCAGGAACATTTAAAAAAGTCTCCTAGGCGCACCGTCCACTTGTATGCTTGTTTAGTATGCATGAATCGACTACTTGAATTCCAGCACATGCAGGGCTCGCCGGACGCTTTGTTTACACATGTGGGTGCTTGTTTCTAAGAAGCACAATTGGCGTGGTAAAAGAGACATCAGATAGCACAATTCAAATGTCAGTTTTATGCATACCAGCTGAAAGAAAGTGGGAATGCAGATTGTAATCATAGAATCTGGACAAAGACATGAATCGCATAAAAAGATTGCTGTGAAGGTGAAGTAATTTATTAAATGATCGAGTTAGTTCCTGAAAACAAATGTTCAGATAAAAATTCTGTTACATCCATTATTCTTAATACATATTTCATGTTAGCAGACTTCCACACCTTTTGTACATAAATGTATTTAAAAAATAATTTTAAAAAAGTACTGCTCAAAAAAACAAAGTCTATGAATAAAAGATTTTGTAATGATAAAATATGCTATTCACCCCTGTAAATTCATGATGGTTGGGAGGTCTGTGTAAGAATTTGGAATATTGATGAATGGAAAATTTCATAAGATATTTTTACTCTTACATGTAGCATTTTCCAGACTGCTGATACAGTACTTTATGCAATAATTTATCTGGTATAGAAATTATGTAATAAGCATGGTGAAATTTTTCAGAAAACATTTTTCTGTTCACATTTTCACAGCCATCTGATCATCATTTTTAACCTAAAATATTTTTCCCTACAAAATACAATGAACTTGCTAGCTGGAAACATGATGTCTATCGGTATGGAGATGTAAACGAAGGAGGGACTTGACAACATGCTGATTGGAGGCATACATGCGCATGATGTGCAGACACTGATCCAATTTAAGGTTTCATGGGAAAAGACTGTCAGCATTGAGCAGTCTGCTTTCTACGCTTAACTATTTCAAGGTAGATTTCAAGCGGTAAATCACAAAGACGTAGCAGAAAAAAATGGTTAATTCTATATCCTAAACATAAAACCAGTTTGCACATGCAATGCAGTTTTGATAGTCTTCTAGACCATCAAACTTAATATTGATAACGATATACATTTAAACCAAGGCATTTTTATCTTAAGTGGAGATTGTGATCAGAGAGAATATATCTGCCCTATGTCTTGTGTAAGATTGCAGCAGACATGATGCGGGACTCCTCTAGGGATTGTGTTTGTGTAAACATGATGCTGTCACAGAGTGAGCAGGTAGAATGGTCTTCACTGCTAGGTCTACCCATCAGGCTAAGGATCATTCATATGTACTAAGTATGCCAGTAAGCGGGCTAGTGCCTCCGATCTGTGCCAATGAA
>BQKZ01003765.1:0-48161 GCA_036244855.1 Temnopleurus reevesii
GCATATCACATGTAGGTGTATTATATAAAAAATAAATTCATATTAGTAAACTATAAACAAAATATTTGATGAAATGAAGTTATAGAGCAGAACACTTTACTCATTTTTTTTTTTTTTGGGGGGGGGGGAAGGGGGGGTATATAGAATATATAGTATATAATGCAAATTTCTAGATTTTTTATGCATGTGTGACATGTTATTCCGATATTGAATGAAGAAAATATACAATATGAAAATGTAAATGCTTCATGGTACTACCTTGATTTCCAAACAGAGGGCAATAGATACAATTTAATGATCAAATTCAAAAGAAATTGATTCACAACAAATGATTTAGTGGTCACGAAATCTCTTGAAGAATCATTTATTCTGATCTGAAGATCTTTTACAGAAACTCACAGTGGCACAGTGGTCATGAAATCTTTTGAAGAATAAATTATTCTAATATGAAGATTTTTACGGAAATTCACAATTCAGAAAAAGCCTGAATTATGATTGTACTTTACATCATCAGACAGTAAAACAGACAAATTATTTGATATTTATGATTGCTCTACTATCCTACCGCAATAAAAGATGCCATCAACAGTTTACAAAATTTCTTTTATTTTCGGTATTTTGTAGGTGCCAAAAAATGCAATGGAAATTTCACTATGAAATATCTTTGTTAACCAAGTAATGGAAGAAAACAAGGTAATGCCTGGTAAATAATGTAATATAATATCTTGTATATCATTATGTTTAATCATGAGTGAGCATTAAGTAGATAATTTGTTCTAACAGCTGAGCCTTTGAAAATCTATATGTGAAAAAGTGGTATTGGAATTTAATTATTTAATAGAATGATAAATGAATATTAATTGTTATCAAATTGCTAAATAGAAAAAGAAAGAATCATTATCAAATTTGGGAGTAATTTGTCTTTGGAATATACAGCTGTAAAACATATTTAACTTTTGTAAAATTGAAAGAAATTTGTGAGGTAAAAACAATTCTTCATCTTGGGACTTTCATATTGCACTCTAGATTTTACAAGTTCAGCCGTTATATGAACTGATTGAAATATAATTACAAAAAACAAACGTTCTGGTTAAAGAGATAAACAATTTAGATGATAACTAAAGATTTTTTGCAGTTTTTTGGGGGGCCCTACATCAAATTAGGCAATTGTAAATATAAATTGATAAAATAGAATCAATAAAACGAATGTTCTCATTAAAGATATTTTCATACATTTAGTACAAAACAAAAAAAAACACACACTTGGGGGGGGGGGACACATCAAATAAGGCAATCAAACCATTATAAGTTAAATTGTTATATCAACTGATCAAAATAGAATCATGGAAACAAATGTTCTCGTTGAAGAGATGAACATATAGATACATCTAACACAACTGTGTAAAAAAGCTTAGTTTGAAATGGGGGGGGGGGGGGGTTACATCAAATTAGGCAATTCAGCCATTATATATATACATGTATATAATTGTTATTCCTGTGTAAATGATGTGATTTTGTAATGGAATGGAAATAAATAGATACAAATACATTACACAAATTCAAGGATTCTATCTTATTCATTGATATTTTAGGTCGACATCATAAACATCATAAGTAGGCAGAATTAGTCCATTCTTCAAGTAAATATGATTTAATTTCAGAAGTTCTGATTTTGTTATCTATTTTACAGGATCTGTACCTCTTCCTCAATATGGACTGAACCCTTCAGAAGATTAAATGAATTGGTAAGGTCATTGTTTATTTCACTGTTTCTTTCTTTTTATGTATCCCAAAGAATGAAATATTGGTGCAGATGTACCTCTTGTTTCAGCATACAATCTCTTTTTTTCGATCAAAATTATTCAATTAACTTGCCTGACATATAGAAATTAACAATTCTTTGATGGACATACTTGTTTTTCTTTTAGTTTTTTCCATTTTATTTAGTTTTTATTAATAGCATTAAGAACATAAAATATTTTCTATGTTGTAAAGTATCTTTTGGTTAATTTCTCGAAACCAGGCAACTTGCTGAGTAAGAAAAAGTTAAACTCTAATATGCACAGGTTGTTTAGTCGAAAAACTCTATTATATGACAGCACAGAGCTAACAAATTTCTGCAACAATAAGCATTGGAACACAAAACAAGTTTATGTGCACAAGCAGTTTTCCTTGACAGCTAATACCAGCTGAGGAATGATGATAACAAAAAAAGAAGAACAGAAAAAAGTGAGAAAAACCCCCTTGGTAGCAGAAATGTCATCTTGATCTAAGCAGATGTAGTGAGCGAGTTTATCATGTAGAGTAGTAACACACATGGACTAGTACAGGCAGCCAGCTGGTCTGTACTCCTTCCTCTCTGATTGGCTGAGGGACTGACCCTGTGTCATATATCCCATAATAAGGGGATATAAAGCTCTCCAGCCATTGAGTGCAAAGTGAGAACCCTGTGCCAGGAAAAGTTAGTTTGGCAGTCAGTAGTCTCCACAAAACTAGTAGTTCGAATTGGGGGTTTCACAGAGATTGTACCAAGATGTATAGCTTTGTGGACCTCGCGGTGTGCCACAGGCGGAAAATCCTTCTGACGTTATTAGTATTATTTGCCGTGCAGTCATTCTCAAATGGACAGGGTAAGTTTGCCAAGAATATATTTCTCTACTCGATTTCTTGGATGGTTTCTAATCTGTTCAACTTTTTTTTTTGGTGTTATTATTTTTTTTATTCCCTAAAAAGTGAAATTGTTTTGTTGTTTACATGTTTTGTACAGTGAAGTGGGACCACTCATGCATGTTGGTCTTGCAGGCTTGCTTGTGTTCAAAATTCTGAATGAATTTTCACCTGTCATTAGTTAAACAGAGGAAGAAGCTTGTCTTCTCGCCGTCTAGGATGCTCCTCAATATGCATAATTATATCCCTGGATGAAAGATCTTATTTCCCCTCACTTAATTGGCTCGTTGTTAGGTGCTGCTCAGCTACATAGCTTGCTCTGTAGCTGTATGATCGGCTATTCTAGTCCCAATTCAGCGATGAAAGCTTCAGTTATTAGTTCTCTAAGTCAGCCTTGGCATAGCTATCACCTTCAAATGTAATGAAACTATTATCCCTGGTAAAACAATTTAATCTCTGTGTATATAAAAGATAACATGGGTATAAGTTTACACAACAACTGTTTGTTTATTGTTTCTTTTTGTTGTCTTTATTTTGTTTATTTAGTTTTTAGTCTATTGTTAATTTGAATATCTTTTGTAGACACTAAAGCTTGACTCTTACTGGTTATTTATAAGTTTATTTATCATTTTGGTTGTTATAATTAAAAAGATATGCAGAGCTTGTTCAATACTTAACTTGAATTGTTTGATGATGTTATGTTATCATACCATATTGTTTTTCATTGATGGGGCACTTTCCTGGATTAATGTTGTTGGTGTATATATATCCTTACTTCAACGATAATAGATGAATCAATCGTCTGCCCAGACAGGACGTCTGAATTTCCACTTTGGGTTAGATGTTTTTCTTTCTCGACAGAGGTTTTTCGTGAAACAAGTTTTGTATGTTAGTATGTGTGAATATAGGGCTCCAATTCACAGTGAGATAGAGGTATTATTGTCTTTCTGGTATTTCTTTAACAGTAAATTCAAAGAATAAGTTTTATTTGAAGTAGGCCTTTGTCATATAAATATTTAAAGGTGTTCTCAGAATTATAACAGCTGTGTTGAATGGTTGTTACATCATATTTCGATGTAGACCACCATTAATAATTTAGATGTAGAATCAAGTCAAAAACAAATGATAGGATTGGAAGTCATATGCTTAATCAAAATACGTCCGCCATATTACAAAAAAAAAATTGAATTGTATAATTGCCTATTACTAACTTTTTTTTATTAAGATGGGGAAAGTTCAAAGAATCATAATCAAAATTATTAAATGCAGTTCGAGCCATTTTTTTTTAAAACCCACTAAATGCCATCAAGAATTATGAATTGGAATGATAATTATTACATTCTGTTGAAGACCAACTTGCAACCAAAGATATGTCATTTTCCAATTACGATAACTTTAATCATCAACTAAAACTTTTACCTTCATGCTATCAAAATTAAAGTGAGTTTTGCTTAGATAGAGATTTACACCTGTCAGCTAGTTTCCCTTTGCTAAATATGCAAATCCACTGGATATTTCCTGTTTGACTTGAAAAAAAGGAAAGGATCACTTCTAAAGATAGGTAATGATTGATAAGACTCTGCCAAAATAATGTATAATCCATGCTTGAAATGTCTAAAATACAAAAAATAAAGCAAATTTAAGAAGGGACCATTTGGAAAATATAGGGCCATATAAAAAACAAGCAATTTGAGCGATTTAAATGCAAATTGAAAATTTACATTTTTTGTACTTTGAACATAAGAATTAGCTTTTGTTATATAATTAAAGTAGCAAATGCTACTCTGATAAGAATTAGCTCTAATTGATGCAGCTTACTTTTTGATTGGTATCAGAAATTGAAATCTATCAAATTTCCCATTGTCCACAGGAAAATGTGAGACTACATGGGAGCCAGGCAGGAAAAGGGCTACCTGATAACCAAAATCTGCCTGCGTGGTATGTTTCTGTTTATTGCCTAGACCAGCACTATTTGCCACCTCCACACTCGTAATCCCCACAGCCCTTGGGAGCCAGTGGGTCACACATATTGCTGTAGTTGCAGTTTCGTGGTGGCAGCTTCGCGGCTGTGGAGGAGGGGCGGGTCTCACTGGTAGCCATTTCCTGCGTACATCACCAATACCAGAGCCAGTCCTTGGCTGGGCTAGACAATGAACCCCGAGGGAAAATGATATCTGCACATGTGCAGTTGTATATTCCCCCCTCAACATTTATTTCTTCATCACTTTCTCTCCTCTACTTTTCTCTCTCTTTCTCTTCCTCTCCCTCCCCTCTTCATTTTTTTATGCCAGGTAGGCTAGTTCATTTTTTTCCTACATGAGGTAAACTCAGCATCTTCAACTTGGCATCCAACCGATTTGCTGACTGAGATATTTCTGTATTGGTAGGGTGGACGTCTGTGGTTGGTCAATGCTAACCTGTTTTTATTAGTAGCTGTCTAGGGATTTTTTTCTTTTGCTTGTCCTCTCTCTCTCTTCATATCCTTCCACAAATCTGACCTTGCCTTGAATTCTCAACTCATTTCAATTTCCTGAGGAGGCATTTCTTGCGCTGAATATTATATTTAGTCACGCTTTAGTTTGATTTTGATAAAAAGTGGGGCCATCTTTTAGTTATGATTTATAGATGGATTAATCTTAGGAAAATTTTGGGCATTTCCAGCAGAATTTTATTTGTTTATCTTTCTCAATGAAAAAGACTACAGGGAACACTGGAAGACTTATGGGTAATCTGAATTGCTACAATTTCAGTTATAAATTTAGAATTAGTAAATAGTAACACAACTCAATACATTATATTCTTATCATTAAAGTTTTGCCATTGTAACAGAATTTTTGAGCAAATATACCATTTTTATCATGAGTTGAATCTTTCTTTTCATATTTTTGAAATATTATCTGTCCGTATTGTTCATGCCTCTCTCCAACTCGGAACTTCTTGGTAATGACTTTCTGCGGCATGTAGGTCAAATTCAACTTCCTCTACAACTTTAAGCTTCAGATGGTTTTAATTAATAGTCCATGTGTCACGACTCTCTCAGTAGTCTGTGCTCTTTTACTTTGCAAATAGTTGATGCAGTGTTACATAGAGGCTTGTGAAGCTCAAACTTCATTCATCAATTTATTAGCATTTTGAGTTGCTTTTAAATAATTTAGGTATCTACAATTTTGTTAAAGATGATGGCTGATTTCTCCTTTGGAAAAGGTTCTGTCGCCCATTCTTGACATATTGCAGTTTATTAAAGAAAAAATCTGGTCCTGAAAAAGGGAAAAACAATAGAAAAAAAAAAACTATGAAGAATATATGAATCATGTACATTTAATACACGCTTTCCATCCTAATAAGACGGTCGAGGCACCCAGAGCATAAAGAAGACGAAAATCTGTAAAATCTGAATAATATATTTATCTTTTACAAGTAGTATGTCTGATCATAATGGGTCAGAGCCCAATTCCACCCTTCCAAATTTCTGGCTAGGTTTTTTTTACACAGTAACTAGAGGTGAAGAAGCCATGAAAATGAGACAGAAAAGTTCTTCCATCCCAAGAAATCTTTTTCATTATGGATAAAAGCCTGATTCGTCTAGACAAATTCCTGGCCAGCTGTGTCACATATGAATTATTGCTAGTCTATATTTAAACATGATAGAATTTCTAGAGTGCATCAAGGGAAAAATTGAAAATGTGTTTTATTGAAATGGATTTAGTGAATGAGGAATTGCAAGAAGTTTTCTTGATGTCTTCGGAAAAAAGTTTTAACTATTACTATTAGATATAATAATTCTTAGCTACTACATGAAACCAGAACGAAAACAAGTCAAGTTGGCAAGACTTATCTGAAAAGTTACCCTTCTCTGAGATGTCATTAACAAATGCAACATGCTTCATTTTGATATCTTCAGTTTAGAGGAATTATCAAGTATTTCCCTTTCACTGACAGTGCAGATCGATGCTTCGGGTTAAAATTAATGTTGATTTTCATTATTATTATTGAATTCTAAGTCTTTATTTGCTTTTCTGCTACCCAGTCAACCCCATGTACCATTATCTAAAAGAAAATATCTTTACTTAAGTTATTTCTCCCCACTTAGGATCTCTTTATTCTATCCTGCTTGCCAAGGCTGAATTAGTTTAGTTTTTTTTCTTGTGGCCCCGAATATCATCATCCAAATATATATGAGTAGTTATTATTCCAAGCTTGCAAATTATTTTTCTAATCATCATACTTCATTTTTATTTTGATTGTTTTTCCATGCATGAATGTTGCATGATCTCTTGCCATTAGAAATATGATAATTAAGGTTTTGTGTTCAGATTTTTTAAAATGAATGCTGATTAAAAAGGAACTTAATTCATTTGCAAATGCTAAAGAACTGTGCATGAGTGGTCCCATCAAGAGTTTTTCGAGTGGAGGTAGTTATCCTTTGATGAAAAGTTTTTATATAATTTTGTTTGCATGAATTTTATAATGATGCATGGATTTTGCATGATGGTATAAATATTTATGTATTCATTATGCATGTTTCACAGACATAACATTCTAATAATTTCAGTCTTGTTCTTTGCACGAGTTTTTCTTGTTTTGCCTGATGTGAATGGTTTAGAAAGCCTGAAAATTGTTTGTTGGTTTATGTCAATGACAGTTTGTATTCTATGGCTATGTTAGAAATTGGATGGACCAAAAATGTAGTCACAATGAAATACAAGGACAAATTGGATATGAAAGGTTTTAACTTTCTGTATCCTTAGCTTCATATAAAACTTAAAAACGATCTTGTTCGATGCGCTCATCGGCCATTGAGCAATAGTGAATTGAATTAAATGTTTGGTACATACATTTCCTTTATATTATATTTTCCTCTTAAATTTGTTCCATTCAATTAAATGGAAATATAGCTTCATTTATATTAACCAATTGTCTCATTTCATATTGTGTATGCATGTATGCTGATGCCACTAATTAACGTGTTTCAAAACTTTTCGCCTTTTTCTTCCTCTTCTTCATTTCCCTTTTTCCAACCTTTATTGTTTTAAACCCAAGTTCGTTTAGTTTTCCTTGAGGAAAGAAACCCATATGATTTATCCTTGCCATATAAATATCACAAATTTTGTTAAATTTTCAATATTGAAGATCATTTTGATATGGAAACAATGAGAAAGAAACGAAAATATGTTTATGAAAGAAGCGAAATAGAATTATTCCTACAATTTTTATGCCTCTGCCACTGTAAGATGGTGCCTGAGGCATTAGGTTTTTTCTTATCTTGAACTGGAGCCAATTGAGCCAGATATTTAATTTTTTTTTACAAACTAATTTGGAACTAAACTTTTTTTTCTTTTTTTTACAAAGCATTGTTGGCTGTTTTATTCCCTGCCACTCAGGTGCTCAAAACACACAATTAGTGCATGCTGAGTATGTCTATTAAATAGAAGTGACTTTTAACCTTTGTTGATTAATAAATGTTAATTAATTAACCTGTTTGTTTGCATGGTTATGGTTAGATGTTTTAACATATGTTTGTGACAGAAATTGTTAGATGTAAAGGGATCCCAAATTTGTACAAAATTGATTTTTTTTTTTTTTGGGGGGGGGGGTAAATTATAGGAATGTGACCAGATAGAAGGTAAATATTCCTTAACTCATTACTGTGCAGCATTTTTCTTCCTGCTTCCAACACTTCTTTTAATGGAAATAGAGATGATTCTGATTTGTTTTTTTTTTGTCCAGGAATTGCACTAATGTAATAATTACCAACATGAGGGTTTTGAAATTTTTAAAAAATTTCATTGGTCAAATGCTATCAATTTAGTTAAAATCATATACTATCAATACCTTGTTCGATTGGGTCTATTCTTCCTTTAGAATGAAACAATTGAAGGGAATCTTCTGTTCAAAACCAAATACAAACTGTTAAAAAAAAAAAAAAAAAACCAAAAAAAAAAAAAAAAAATGATAAAAGAAAACAAAAATAAAAAAATAAAAAATAGTAGAAAAAAAACACTAAATCATGACTCAAAAAATAAAAGTTGGGGGACACAATCTTGGCGATTTCTAATTTTTGGATAGGCCTACCGTCTTTTTGTGTTGTATTGTCTTGTTAGTGTGCTGTATCGTTTGTTTGTATAGATCTGGTAGTTGTAGTATTCTAGTGATACATGTCCTGTTATGTCTGTAGAGGTAGAGAGTGAGCTAATCAATTAATTATGGCCTTGCAGACTCCGGAATGAGAACGCTTGATGGCTAATATAGTTTAGTAGCCTTAGTCAGAACTGTCAGCATGAAGTTGATAGAGAGAGTGAGTGGTGAACTACATGTCAACTGCACATACTACTCAAAGATGCCTGGAATGTTTGACTTGCATGAAGAGTGCATGCGGATGGAGTAGATTTACAGAGTAGATATAGTTTGATTGTATGAATAGTTATTTCTAAAGATTTTATTTAATGGCTTAATTTGTTCTTGACTAAGTTTTACCTGTTTGCCTCAAAATGATTCTTTCTCCAATGAATCTAAGCTTTGGTCAACAGTAGTGAAATAATGTTTGTTTTA
Source organism: Temnopleurus reevesii (assembly GCA_036244855.1). Classification (NCBI taxonomy): domain Eukaryota; kingdom Metazoa; phylum Echinodermata; class Echinoidea; order Temnopleuroida; family Temnopleuridae; genus Temnopleurus; species Temnopleurus reevesii. The sequence goes on from BQKZ01003765.1 coordinate 9,217, forward strand.
ATGCCCTGGACCACCAAAGGTGGTGTTTGAGGCAGTATTTTGATACAGTTGATTTGAACCTGATGAAATATGGCACATTTTTATCCCTTATCATTTGCACCTATATCATGTGACAACATGTTCTTTTCCCCCATCTTCATTCATGTTCTCCACATTCAAATGAGTATGTGTTGTGCGCACTGAATAGATTACTTTTTCTTTCATACATGTCCGTAGTTAATATTAGTACATTTACTTTTCATTTGATTTATTTTCTTTTTATTGAAATAATGTTTGATTTCATTTTGTTTTTCATATTTGTTTTAAATGATGTTGTGTAAACTATTCACCCATGATTCAAGAGCACTTCCTCTCAGCATCCACACAAGTTTCTCCATAGCATCAAATTCCAATTTCATTATGGTGTGTGGGTCGTTTAGTTGTGGGATGTATTTTTGGTATTTCACGCCCATTCCAGTCTCTCCATCCACCACGTTGGTCACCACGCCATTCCAGCTGGTTTCAAATACACTATTAACACATGCAGGCTTGCCAGGCCTTTCCCATTCACTGTCATTCATGTGTGTGTTTTTTTATCTCTCAATGTTTGGATGATTTTTAAAAAGATTTAATAACGATAACGATAAACCTTTTGTTACCCTTGTGTTTTCATCTTTTTGAAACCATGGAAATTTTGACAATGTTTCTTAGCAAGTTGGAATCTTATTGTCAGCTGGTTTTATGAACGCCTTTGAGAATCATGCATTTTGTTACCATAAGGTGAGTACTTGAATTACAATGTGTTTTTCTTGAATGTTTGTGAAATGTCTTTTGCATGATGCACATCAATTATGCATTTTAGCATCCACTTTTCTTTCATCATTCGAATCTATTTTTTTTTTAAATGAATTGTGATCTAATTATATAATTTTGATATTTAATTTTGAATTAAAACAGCACACATAAAAATCATATAATGGTTGAATATTTCAGTATTTAATGAATTTATTCTTTATCTGTATCTTTATCATGGATTGCCCTGCCTTTATAAGGCAATGTTGACTATGGGCATCCACATTGAATAACTTTTACCTTTTGTATGTCACAAAAGAGTCTAAAATAGTCTTTTTCATAGAAAATTGGATGCTAACATGTGTCTATCTCTGTAATCCAAGTCATACCCTTGTCTGTTATGTTGTCATTTTACAAGCATCAAATGTGGTAAAAAAAAAAAGAAGAGACGAGTTGTTCCTATAGTTCATACATAATCAAAGTCATATGTTGATTAATATCTAAATGCATATATTTGTTATGATTGATAATCAATTTTTCAAACAGTTATAATAATAATACCTGTAAACAAAAAAGAGTGTGTAACACAGACCATTTAATAGCCAATTAGATTTGTAAATGATTATACAAAAATGGCAATAATGGACAAGTGTATTGACTGGATTTTAAATGCTTGATAATACCTGCATAACTTTCTTTGACTCCTCAGGACTTGACTCTGATGCTGCAATTTGTTTTCTGCAATTTTGAAATAATGGATTGAAATAAATAATAAGAAATTGACGAATTACATATGGAAAGTTGTTTCAAATAAATTGTTACTTAAGCTGCCAATATTCTGTAACAAAAGAGTTGTTCTGTAAGAAATCAGATAAATTGGCATCTTTGGGAGCTGAAAAGAAGATTAGATAAAGGTAGTAATGTCTAACAATTGAATAATCCTTATAACCCATTTTAACCCCCAAATAATTATACTTGACACAACTGACCTCCAATAGAATTTTGAGCTGTCTCTCTAATTACCCTGTCTCTCTAATAACCCTTCAAGTCCAAAAACTCCACAAATTAATAGTATATCTCTTAAAAGACTGCACTCGAGATTGCACGATTCTCTTTCTCTTATTAATCCTTCCAACCCTTTATGCATGAATATCCCCCCTCCCCCTCTCCCTCTTCTGGATGCATGGATTTGTGCACGGGCACCGCCTCCCCCACACAGGCATGCTCCACGCAGATGTATTCAACAGTGCCCATGCGGACATCTTGCCCTGTGTGTACCGCGGGCAACTCAAACCCCATGGCACGAAGTGGAAGGCAAACGAATGCACCACTTGCACTTGCAACAATGCCACCTCCACCTGTCAGATCGAGAACTGTAAGGTGACCAAATGCCCCAATCCTAAAATGGTTCCTGGAGAATGTTGTCCCAAATGTCCGCTCGGTGAGTCTTGGAATTGATGAAGCATGATCCCAGACACCAGTTGCCTGAATCCTTTCTTCATCCCTCTGATGGACCCTTGCACTCCTTCACCCTTTTGGACTTCTTATACTCTCATTTCTTTCCTGTTCTACCCATCCTATGGACCACACATCCTCACATCTACAAATAGAGAAAGATCTATATTTAAGATCTCTCTTCCATCTGACATCTCGATCATCTTTCTCTCATCATACTGCCCATGTGGATGTGTTTAGACATCCAGGTTTCTGATCAATATTAAACTCTCTGGCATTTCGCCAATCTTTATCAACTTTCCTTTTCAATTTTCCACTATCTGTCTCACTTTTTAGTTGTTTTTCGACAAATCTGTAGGACACATCTATAACCTTTCTACTATTTTCCCAACCTCCTTTCGTACGCATCTTACTATTACTTTTCTACTGTTTTCCCACCCTCATTTCTTACCCATCTTTCTGTTTCATTCTTCTGACGAGACCCTCCATTACTAGAAGGATCCCTCTTCCAGGAATCTGTCACCATTTCTCTATCCAATGGAAATTATTATTTACTATTGATCCTTGGCTGTATACCTTCATCATTCTTTCTTTTATTCCTGCTGCAGATTTCTGCTTAACTTTATTTCAATGCTGGTTTTAATCTTTTTAGGTCTTCAGTTTTCTGTATCACTTCTTCATCTCCCACCTTCAATCTATTTGTTTCACAATCTGCGAGTCTCTGTATGGACTTCATGATTTTAATTTTTGAGGACCTCATCATTTCCAACATTGCCCTTGTCCTTTTCATCTTTATGACTGTCAAATTTATCCTTCACCGTTTGGAATTTCTTGGTTATTCGTTCTGTTCAGTTTGTAGGAGCTACCTGCATTATCATTATTGTTGAATACCCCTCCCAAACCTGTTGCTTATGTTCATGTACCCTGCCCGTTTCCCCTCCTTCCCCCCTAATTAAGCGCAATCGATCTGCATGCTAATTGCATTTAGTAACTATGGGAACAATACAAGTGTAGGGGCAAGTTAGTCGTCTAAGAATAGAATTATCATTCGATGATATTAAATTTTGATTTTGGTATTTCAGGAAATATATGGGGTAGATATTACTGAAAGGATTCTTGAGGGGCAATTCTTATTAAAATATTCAGGTAGCCAGTAGGGAGTTTATTTAGGAAATATTTGAAGTCAAAGTAGTCATGACCAGAATTTATATTTACATGTAGATAGTTTTCCAGCCAGTGTTAATTGTTCTCACAATGTAGTCATATTAGGTAACGTTATCATTGGAACTCAGGAAGATACTCAGAACTTAGACAAAGTTATATTTCAATAGGGGTTTCATTCTTTAATGAAGTATCTCTTGCTTTGGTGGTGTCTTAATTGTATAGTCTTTAGTAGGGATGTGTTTGGGGGATAGGGATACAGGCTCTATTATAACCTACAGATAAATTGTTCCAAGACGAGGGTATAGGGACTGATAGTCTTTAATGATAGGTAGTAACCATTGACCTAATTTTGTATGTCTTCTAATGCAGTCCGACTTCATTTTTTACACAGCTGTGACGATCACAAATGTGGATGTGATGCTCAGCGACCCAAGCCCAATATTAGAGGGCACGGTGAACTCTGTTCCCATCGACGTGAACATAGACTTGCTAAACAGAAAAACGCAAGATGTATCAGGCACGGGCCTATGGAAGCTCAGTGTTTGGGGCTCACTGCGTGCCGATGGCGGCAAGCCCCAGCTCTCCTTGATGGAGCAGGCTCTGACAAGGACTCAAGAAGACACGTCCGTTGAGCGGGGTGCTCCATTCTACTTCCGCAACGTCCCCTATGAGCTGGACATGAGAGGGATTAGTTGCTCGGAGATCAATCATATATGTGTTCGCCTGAGAAAAGGGAACGAACCAGAGCCACAATTCCAGTTCAAGGGCAAACCATCCTCTGCTGCCACATTCATGGACTGTGCACCTATCACAGAATGCAAAGGTGAGTTCGCCATGCAAATCGAAAAATAAAGGAAATGTTTCTTTGAAATATCAAAATGAAAAAGTGATTTGTGTGTGGATGAGAAATGCGGTGGTACCATTCATTCCAAGCTCATTTCACAAAAAGCAGTTCAGTTTTTAAGTTCTTTCCATGCCAAACTTTAACCCAGTCTCATTTTCAGGGTATCTCTCAGAGGCATAAGTACATCAGGCCTGGCACATGTCAACATTTCCTTGCAACACAGATACACATTCACATGCCACAATCAAACTACATTCTCATGTCACATGGGCCAAGTTTAACTCATCATTTCACTGCACCATCAATACAGCATTGCAGATGAAAGAATTTCTGAAGCAGCACATCAAATTTTAAGCCATATGATAGGGATTATCAGATGGTTCGTACTTACATATGAGCAGGGTAAAGTGATTGCAATGTGATTGTTTGGAGTTACCAAATGATTTAGGCCTGTTTCTCTTTGGTGCAAGAAATTTGTGTTGAAAATTTCTCATGAATTTCACAGTTGTTTTTAAGTAGGCATCTTTTCTTTGCCGAATCTGTCTTATGATAGCAATCTTCTTTTCTCCACCTAGCTATATGCCTTCTGGAAGAGGAAGCATCTCTGTACTTGTACTTTCATGCTGGTTAATAGTTACGAGAGTAATGGCTAGTGATTCACTTTGTGTGTCTGTCCGTGTTGCGTTTTAAGGAATAGCTAAGGAATAAGCTCAATATAAGCCCATCATCCATGCTGAAATCTTATGCCTTTGAAGTTAATTTTATCAACCATTCATTCTCACTATTCTAGGAGTGCAGGTGCGAGGACTTACTTGGCAAGTTCAAGTAAATAATGTAATTGCTGGAATACCCAACCTCCTGAACATCACTGCAGAGGTGAATTTCGTTGAAGGCAGTGCTGATGTTTACGGAGAGAATCTCTGGCGACTTGGATTATAAGGAAGTCGCAATATCGAAGGCACTGGACCGAGGTTCAATTATGTTCGACAGACTCTGAACGAGATGGAATCGTCATATCCTCTGAGAAATGCCCGTGACATTCAGTTCCAATTTGCGAGGGCCAATTTTGATATAGCTGCAATTGGGTGCACAGAGTACACCCACGTGTGTGGAGAGTTCACAAAAGCGGATGACCCGAACCCTGACTTCAGCTTCTCAAACTACCCATCGGGAGACGCTAAGATCCTCTGCAAGTACTCTCCTTGCCTTGCAGGTAAGAAGCAGTGTTTCACAGTTGATTTATTCCTTTATAAAAAGAACCCTTAGCACCTTTATTTTCCACAAATAAGATTACTCATCTGACAGATTAGGAGTTTGTTTCATGAAGCAGTTTCTGATAGTTACCATAGTGACAGTCAGTGATGGTGCTTTCAATTCAATCAAAACAAATGATTATACATTGGATTAGACAAGGTTGACTCGGTCGCTGGCATTAAGCTCTTTGATATTTGTGAATTTATCTAACCTATAATTTCTTGTTGACATAAGAATATACAGAAAAAGTTCTTGTATTTACAATGTTTATAGTATTTCATAGTGTTTCTCTGGATGCATGTCTAAAACTTTATTCATCTATGAACACCTAAATTCTGCTAACGATGGAAATAGATTAAAAACATCTTCAAGTTCCATTTTGATCATTTAATTTTCTGCTTCCTTTTACAGTTGTGAACATTGAAGCTGTCAGTGCCATACCTGTACGGGGTAGCCTTGTGGCTGGCCGAGCCGACAACCCCATCGAGATGTACGTCACTGTGAATGGATCACAGGTTGGCGTAGCAGGACAGGGCCTTTGGACTCTCAGCTCCTTTGGAAGCCAGAATAGCAGAGGCACCGGTCGCAAGTATTCCCAGACTATGCAGATCCTGACGCCTGATCAGCAGAACACCATGTTAGCCCCAAGCAGTCCCATGGAACTAGGGAGGGTGTCCATGAATGTCGACATGACCAACTATGACTGCAACCAGGTCACCCATGTTTGTCTCACTCTGGGCAAAGGACAGAATCCAACGACTGTCTTCAGCTTGCTTCCAGTTCCCAATGCGAATGTCCTCACCAAGTGTATACCATACCAGTGCGCAGGTAGGCTTCTGCTGCTCTCGTAATTCTGCATCCTAGGATCTTCCTAAATGTGTGCTCCACAATTTGTTAATTTCATATATCAAGCAACTATATTCAGATATTGTTGATCACACTAAACAATAGGCCATTATTGTCATAATATGGTTCATGTACATGTGGAAAAATCAGAAGAAATTGATTTCATTCAGAATGATGAAAAATGATTATTAAATTGATGGTAGTGTAAAGACATCTCTAACTTTTTGTTTACAATGACTTAAGTAATTTCATGTATGAAGTAATTTCAAGTATGAAGTCTTATTGGGAAGAATTACACAATTTGCCCCTAAAAGAGATCATCAACCACTTGAGACAACAGACTTAGTATTTTGTGCGTTCTCTTCAACAGTGCCTACTGCAAGGACATTATCTTGGGAGTACAGTGCTCCGAACGTGGTGCTGGGACAGCAGACTGAGCTGAATATCGATGCTGAGGTTTCCTTTGTGGACAATGAGGCAACCGTCGTCGGATCAAACCTCTGGCAGGTTGGCCTCTTCGGTAGCAGGAATGTCAATGGCAGAGGGCAGAGGATTGGTGAGAGAACACAGATACTTGGGTCCGATGAAGCATCCACACCTCTTGATCCCGGTACCGCAGATGGGTTACACCGTCTCAACATCAACAACATAAGGACTATGTTTGACATGAGTTCCATTGGCTGTGGTTATTTCCCATATCTTTGCCTGAGTTTTGGACAAACTGACCGACCAAGACCTCCCTTCGAGTTTGCCACAGAGGATGGGACAGATACGATCATCAACTGCAAGCTTCTGCAATGTGAAAATGGTGAGTACACATTTTATTGTTTTTCTGCCCTAAAAATGGTTTATAATTTTCTGATTGAAATAATGAAATAATTTTACATTAATCATCTAACATGATGTAAAGCAGCAGCTCTAATGGAAAAGATCTTAAGCCCTATATTTAGAATTATAATAGTGTCCTATTAGATTTTATATTATTAGCAAATACTTTTTTTATTGTCTCTTTGTGCAGATGTCATGCTGAACCAGTTACATCTTTCCTTGTTGGATGGAAGAGTACTTGATGCAAGACCTGAGAATCCTCTCACATTTTCTTTGGAAGGCACCTTCACTGGTCCGGGTGTGCAGGGGAGAAATCTGTGGACAGTCTCAATGTTTGGAAGTAGTGAACCAGATGGTTTAGGCCCGCGTTTTGGTGAAATTGACCAAATCCTTGACCCACCTCAAAGGAATAGGCCCTATGTGCCAAATGAGCGCCTAGATTTTGGAAATATTGACTTGAATTGGGACATGAGCTCCTTTGAGTGTGCAAGAATTAAATACATGTGTGTGGAATTTTCAAAGAACGAAGATACCTCTGTGACATTCACTCTAACAGCTTTGAGTGGAGATGCATGGATAACATGTGTCCCGGTACCATGTGAGGGAGTGGTAGCTTCCGAACTGAGATGGAACTACCAGGCACCAGAAGGAATCACCCTTGGAGCTCCCATCCCCATTTTACTTGATGCAGAAGTTGACTTCAGTTCTGTATCTGCAGATGTGACTGGTAAAGCTCTTTGGGCTTTGACGCTCTATGGTAACGAAAATCCGGATGGAGTCGGTCAAATTCTTGGCATCCTGACACCTCAGATTTTGGGAATCAAACAACGCAGCCAAAATCTCTTAGTGGGTGACGACACACTAACTTTTAGCAATGTGAGAAGCGAGAAAGATCTCAGTCTTATTGGATGTCTGCACCAGGGTTTCCTATGTCTGAAGTTTACAAAAGGTGCCAACCCCAAGCCTCCTTTCAAGCTACTTACCACAAGTGGAGAGGAGTCTATTGTCAGCTGTAAGAAAGTGCCTTGCCCAACAGGTCAGTATTTAACCTGTAAAAACATGTAATTTATGACTAAGTGGATGGTTCTAGAAAGTTATTTACAATTGAAATTACTAGTGATCAGAACATGTTGGCATCATCCAAACTGCAGACAGTGCATGAATGGAAATAGACATTTCAAAATGCAACTTGAATTATGTTGAAATAACACCATGAAACCTGTTTGGATGAAATATTATTATCCATAAATATTTGATATAGTCATTTCCATTAATGATAAAAACATCCCACTTCTACGATTATTCTAAACCAGTAAGCAAGTTTCTTTAAGAACAATTCTCGGAGGCACCTTTAGTACAGATCAACTTCTGTAGAAATTTTTGTTGGGGTTATATTATCATGAATTTCGTGACAACATATCTACTTAAATTTCAAAGGATTTTTATAATTCCCTTTTGAAACATGAAAGTAACAACTTGCAGTTATGTGAAACTTCTGATATTTAGTCAATTTACTAAACTTTATGTATGCTAAAATATTGGCTTTTACAGTCACGATAGGAAATGGATATTAGAACTGCCCTACTATAACCTCTGTATTTTTGTATTCTTGTCTCTGCAGATGTGGAACTGACAAGTGTTGACACTAGCTTTGTGGGCGGTTCTCTGATAGAAGGCACAGCCAGCAATGAAATAGTTCTCTCCATGACTGCAAATAGTGCACCCACCTCCAATGGCATCAATGGTATAAGCCTGTGGTCAGTGCAGGCATGGGGGAGCAGGAATCCTGATGGAAGTGGACAACGCATCAACCAAGTAGATGGAGAGGTCCTGAGCGGTGCGCAGACTAGTATTAACCTTACTCCAGGTGGCATGATCGACTTTGGCGAAGTGGCAATCGATTACAGCATGGAGGATGTAGCCTGTAGGGACATTAGCTATATTTGTGTGGAGTTGGACAAGAACACTGGGGCCAACGTAGCGTTCAACCTTGTTGCGGAAAGAGAAAACATGAGGAGTTGCGAGCCTGTCTCCTGCTCTGGTGTTCTGGCAAGAACTATGAGCTGGGACTTCAGGGCAAATGAGGTGCGGCCAAACCAGAGAAGCCCCATTACAGTTCAGGCCAGTGTTCGCTTTGATGAAAACAGCTCTCCGCTCACTGGAAGCAGACTGTGGAGAATGTCACTCTATGGTAGTAATGACCCTAATGGGGATGGCAGGACATTTGACCCCATTCACCAGGTTCTAGATGCTCAGAATAGTCGCAAGCCTCTCAATCCTCAGTTCCCACTTACATTTAATAACATACCAACGGAGTACAATGTTGGAGCCATCGGATGTGGGGAATTTCAATACTTCTGTATGGAGTTTACGAGGGCAGACAACTCTGATCCTACCTTTGTCTTTGATGTGGTTGGCGGCGGGAACAAACTAGTTGAGTGCAAACAGCTTCTCTGTAATTCAGGTGATTATTATTTTTATTTTTTGTCTATTCAAAACCAGATACAAATTATCATGCAAGCAAGTTCAGCATTCCTAAAGTTATGATTTGTAGCAGTAGAAAAAAAGGTGCTAAAATTGATAACTAGCAAAATATCAATTAGTTTATTAGTAGGCATGATGTGGAAATAATTAAATTTATAATAGTCTAATTCACAATGGTGCAATATGCCATTTCTAGTTATATTGATTTTGATTTCTTGCTCTCTCTTGCAGATGTTATACTTCAAGGTATGACAACCAATATTGTTGGAAGTCCGGTAGTCTCTGAAGGAACAAGGAACACCGTTGACATTGATACCTCGGTCTTGTCCAGCCCGGAGTCGCGTCCTCTAGATAGCACCCCGGGTTTATGGCGCCTCGGTGCGTACCTTACCCCGAGCCCAGACTCTCCTCTCCAGTTCAATGTCCAGAACCAAGTCCTGAGCAGACAGCAGGCAAGCTCGTCACTCAATCCTGGGAGCCCAATCAACTTTGGCTCCGTCTCTGTGGATGTTGACCTTAGACAGACAACATGTGAGCAGGCTGGATACATCTGCACAAGACTGAGCAAAGGTCCTTCTCCTAGAGTGGACTTCAATCTGCAGATAGTGCCTGATCCAAGTGCAGTACGATCTTGCGAAAGGATAGAATGCAACGGTGAGTAGAGATTGATTTTCAAACCAGTGAAAGTACACGTTTTTAGCAAAGATGAAAGTTATTATTCTTAATCTATAGTAAAATGAATACCAAAATTTCATTTAAATCCTTCTTGTTATCTTTTTATTAAATATTTTTTCATACATTTTACCACTTTCAGGTGTCCACCTTCAAAACAACATTGACTGGACATTTGATGCGGAAGATTCCATACCAGGGAGACAAACTCCACTCTCCATCACCACCAACCTGGTCCCGTACCCAAACAGTCGTGAAATTACAGGAGATGATCTATGGGAATTGGGCATCTATGGCAGCAAGAATCCTGATGGCTCAGGAGACAAGTTTGACTATCAAGACCAAATCCTGAGTCCTCAACAGGCTGGTACACCTCTTGATGGCAACACTCCATTCTTCCTTGACAACATTCAAACCAACTTTGATGTTGGTTCTGTTGGATGTACTGACTTCCGGTATCTGTGTGTGGATTTCAAGAAGGGAAGGAACCCCTCTTCAGACTTCACCTTCCAGATTGGAGACACCCCAGATAGCACCATCACATCCTGCAAACGGATGGCATGTGACTCCAGTAAGTATTAAATCTCTTTTTTTTAATGATGGTGAGGATGATGGTGATGTTGTTGGTGATGGTGGTGGCGATGTTGATGCCGATTACGACGAGGATAATGATTAGCAATGAATATGTTGCATATATATAAATCATATTGTTTGGCTGTACCTTTTTATTAAAAAAAGCAGATTTTAAAAATATTTTGTTTTCTTGTTTTTTCAGATGCAATTGTCTCTGACCTTGTACCAACTCTAACAAGCGATGCTGTATTGATCGAGGGCAACCCACACAATGGAATTTCTGTTGATCTTCATGCGGTTACAAGCCCGGACTCTACACCAATCCTTGGAGACCGCCTCTGGCAGGTTGACTCTTTCCTGAGCAGTAACCCAGACGGATCTGGCCCTGAGGAGGCCCTAGCCTCCGACATTCTAGATCCCCTCCAGAGTGCATGGCCTCTAAGGCCTGGCATTGATATAGACTTTGGACGAGTGCCTGTGAATCTCAACATGGAGGATGTGTCTTGCGATGAGGCACGCTACTTGTGCTTCAGACTGCGCAGAAACGTAGATGCAACCGTTAGCTTCAATCTGCAGGGCAGACCTGATGACTCTGTGCTTACCAACTGCCTGGATATGTCATCACAATGCCAAGGTATGAACTTTCTCCTCACTGAAGTGTTTTGTTAGAAGAGATATCCTTGAGCTGTCTAAATTATAATGTATTGAAACCTTGTTACAGATGGAAATAACATTGTGTCATTCAAAGATCAATTAGGTTTTCAATTTCTGTAGTCTTCTGGCATGGTAATCTCGAAGCATGCCTTGTGTACATAGCAAGAAGATAAACAAAATTCTGGCACTTTTCATAAAGATTTAAAATTGCATTTTCCTTTGTAGGTGTTGTGGTAACCGGCATTGATTGGAGCTATGACGAGTCAGCTCCCCGACTACTCTCCATTTCTGCTTCCGCCGATGTCACCATGAACAGCCGTCAGCTAGATGGTTCTGGATTGTGGACCATGGGCATTTTCGGTAGCACCAACGAGCGTGGTATGGGCAATCGCCTTGGACATCAAACCCAGATCCTCAACATATACAATCAGGGCCGTACAGTAATGCCACCCAGACCTATCAGCTTCAGAAACATTGAAACGAGGTTTGACATGGAGCAGTTGGGTTGCAACAGTAGATACCAGTACCTGTGTCTAGAGCTGTCCAAAGGGGATTCCCCAAATCCGGAATTTTCCTTCAGAACATTGGCTGGTGATGACTCTCTTGTCTCCTGTAAACAGAGAGAATGCAGAGGTGAGTGGTTTCTTTTCAAAATTTTCAGGAGTTCTCTTCTGATGGTGTAATTACAAGCAGTTTCAGACAAAGTTAAGATAATAGCAGTCTGAATTCATACTGTAATGCTAAATTTTTCCACCAACCAAAATACAAAGTGATCTTACTATTGTTTACCCATTTAATTCCTATTATGTAAGCTTTATTTTGGTCTATAATAGTCATATAGGAATATCCTGATGGGATGACTTGTCCAAAAGCATCTATATATTTTTGAACAAATTACACTTTGTTTGTTATCTGCATAATTCATAAAAAAGGAAGGATGACCATTTTCTTATTTTTTCCCTCCCAACAGCTGTCATTATCACAGACCAGCAGACAACACCATCCCCCTTCAGACTGCGGGAAGGAGAACCAGTCAACGAGATCAACCTGTCTACACTGGTGTCCACAGCCAGAGAAGGTGGCACGGTCACCGGAGATCAACTGTGGCGCCTTGGCTTCTATGGTGCTACAAACCCTGATGGCAAGGGCCAGAAGGTTGGCTACCAGGAGCAGATCCTCCCTTTCTACCATGCTGACTATGACATCAGGAATCCAGGAGACACCCTAGATTTCTCTGGACTGAAAGCTAACTTTGACATGACGGGTGTCTCTTGTGATGAGGTCCAGTACTTGTGTACAGTGTTGTCCAAGAACCCTGCTGCATCTGATGATTTTGAGCTGTCTACACAGCCTGATGATAGTGTTCTTACAAGCTGCTTCCCAGTTCCTGGTGATGCTTGCAGAGGTGAGATATAGTTCTTTCAACTTGACTAAAAGTAGGGAAATAAAGTTAGAATTTTAGAAGTATTTCCACAAGAAGCCATAAGGAAATCGCATTATAAAAAAAAGGATAATGCATAAGCTGGACTTTCAGAAATTCTAAACAATTCTACAATCAATAAGGCTTTCATTTGCCCAGCATTGCTGAAATAATTGCAGATTTGAATAACGTTTCAATTTTTAGGTCCATTCTTTTCAGAAAATTCTATGGTTACAAACAAAGACTAATCTTCTTACTCTGTTGAAATTTCAGGTGTTGTTGTGACAGACATGGATTGGTTCTACTCCTCCACCAAACCCAGCCCCGTTGAAGCAGACGTCCTGTCCATAGACATGACCGTGGATTCGGTAGAGACCGCCTCCAGCATCGATGGTCGAAGGCTCTGGCGTGTTGGCATCTTCGCCAGCAAGCGAAGAGATGGCTCTGGCCCACGGGATGCCACCAACTACCAGATACTCAATACCTTCCAGGCTCGCGAGCCTCTGGTGGCAGGACAGCGTCTTGTCATTGATGAAATCTCGACCAGATTTGACCTGGATGCGGTCGACTGTGATACTGGGTATAGATTCCTCTGCTTGGAATTTGCAAGGAGCATGAGGCCAGTGCCCAAATTTGAGTTCACCACTGCAACTGGAGGAAATACCTTAATCCAATGCAAAGAACACGAGTGTGATCGAGGTGAGCACATTGTATTAGAATGTTTCCACTGGAAATAAATTAGCTTGATAAACATCAAGAGATTCTTTCATAATAGACTTCAAAACAAAATGCCACCATATGGGATAGATATAGGATAGATATTTGAATATGTTTTCCCTTCAAGAATTGATGCACACATGTAAGGTTTTCTTTTGTCCATTGTGCACTAACATGGTTAAATGTTGGTTTGTGAAACAACCCACACAAGGTTGGTGCCCAATTTGATATTTAAAGTTTGAAGTTTATTCCCGCTTGATCTGAAATTACCAAGACATACAATTCTGAATTTTTTTCTTTGTTAGTTCACTTTCTTTGCCAGTACACTTATCCATGCCTTTGCCGAATACCTGTATGTAAAAGCTTTAGGAGTCGAGTATTTAGGATAAGTTCAATTGAAATCCTTCTTCACAATTCATATAATAATGTGAGGTTTTATTTGTCTTTGCCAAATTTCAGGTGTAAAACTGAGGGACCTTGAGACTGTCCCAGACACCAACTACCAGACTGTGGTTAGTCAAAAGAGAGAGAACATCATCCAGTTTGACATGCTTGCTGCACCAGCAGCTGACAGTGCCAACATGCGTGGATCCAACCTTTGGGATCTTGCAATCTGGGGCAGCGACAATCCCTTCGGGGAAGGGCCGCGTCATAACGAAAGGACTGCTTACAATCTGAACAGCTACCAGAAGAGTGTCCCAGTCAAAGTTGGCGAAGTGCTCCGCTTTGGAACTGTGGAGACTGCATTTGACATGACAGGGTTGTCCTGTGACGAGGTTCGATACATCTGTGCCCGTCTTCAGAAGTCCGATGAGGCTGTGCCAGACTTCCAGCTTTCTGGCATTCCAAACAATCGAGTGCTCACTCAGTGCTTCAATGTCAGGTGTGCTGGTGAGTTTACTGTTCAACATTCTCTCTTGTAATATGCACAAAATTTGTTTATTTCAGAAGATGATTTCTTTACAAGATCAAACATTTGGAGAGTACTAGTAGTCTCTTCACACTTTCCCTCTGTATTTGATGTTAAATAAAGAAAACAATATATATTTGACAATACAATAGTGTGTGATAAGTGTTAAATCAGAAAGTAAATATATGTACCAATTTCAAGAATTATGTCTAATAATGTCTTATACTCTAATTGTGCCTCCATTTACGGAAGGTGGTGTTTTGAAAGTGGAAATTTATCATTTAAAGAAGTCTTGTAGAAAGCATTTAGTTGAAGACTATTATTAGCTGGGTAAATAAAATGATTACATGAAATAGCTCAAATTTTTATGAATTGAGGTCTAAAAAGATTTGTCAAATTATTTACTTTTTTCCTTAAATTTCTTTTCTGTCATCTGCAGGCGTTGTAGTGGACAACACTCGCTTATCTGTGTCCAGCAACAGCCTGGTGGATAGTAGTGATGAGGTTTTCTTCTCTATCACTATGACATCCCAGGAAGACAGTGCAGACGCCACTGCGGAAAGCATGTGGCAGGTCTCTGCCTACCAAGCGTTCACCTCCGACGGAAGCGGCAAGCGAGTTCTCCTAGGGGAGGAGATTTTCTCTCCGAGACAGTCAAGTCAAGCCCTCTTCTCCGGCTCACGATCGGGCTTCTACGAGCTCCGCACCCGCATCGACAGAGACACCCTCGATTGCTCAGCCCCTAACTACCTCTGTGTCGAAGTGCGCCGTGCCCGGGATGCACCGGCCACTTTCAATTTCACCGGGGCGAGACCAGACTCGCTCAAGTCTTGCGAGCGGTTAACTTGTAACAAGAAGTGTAAGTGGTGTTACAGGAGTGGTGTGGCTCCAGAGAAATGCAGCCCACAGAGTGACCCAACAAGCCGGTTGATGGTCTCAGCCGGACACCGCTTTTCTCCATCTAGTTCACCCCGTGCATGACATATCACAAATTTGCATGTTGATTCAATAAGATTTACCAATGGTAGGTCCACTTATGTCCTTCAACTGCCATATTTTACTCAGGTTTGAAGAAAACTCTATCTAAATTAGGTTGCATGTTTGATATCACTACTTGTGCATGTTACAAGACTACTGATGTCATGGTTATAGTGACATTTGGAGAAAGTACTGTTTAGAGGCAACAGGTTATGACAGGCATGCATTTTCAACCAGTGGAACAAAGAGGAAATAATAATTTTTCTTTTTTCTTTCTCTTGTTCATGCGTGATCTCTTCATCTTCAATTTGAATCATCAGCTGCTGGTCAGTATGTAAGTATCTTGAATCATCTCATTTATTTTTGTACATCATCTCTTTACGTGCAACTACCCGATATCTAAGTAAGATGTGAATACCCCTCCCCCTCCAATTTTATCATTTATTATTTTTTTCCTACAAAAGTATGAAAAGAACGACTTTTTTGTTAACCTCTTTAATTATACTATGCTTCCGATAAGCAATATTTTGTGAATTTCACTTTCAAAGGTCTATGGATTTTAAATCATAATTGCCAATTTATTTTTGAAATTTTTGTACATAGTAACTTTCGATATAATTTGAATTCACTGTTCTGACACAAATTTATGATCGACGCCATCATGAGATGTACGCAGTCATAAGGTACCCTTTGTGTAATAACAAAATATGTAACAATGGCAATATTTTTTCTTTCACAGAGAGAAGGACCCCGTGGTGAAAAGGGACAGAAGGGAGAACCTGGCGATGCTGATATAAATAGTGCTGTAAGTTGGAAACAATTTTTAATTTCTTTTCCACAAAATGATGTCTTGGCTTATACTTATCCCGTTTTAACTTATTGTATTTTGTTTTATGGTTTATACAAAGAATATAGACCATATATAGGTGATATAATGCATCTTATTTTAACAATTTATAAAAGATTTTTGAAATAAATTAGTAAATGAGTGAATAATATATTTGTTTCTTGTTTCTATGCAGAATTTCCCCCCTGGCGTGCCAGGACCCGTTGGACCCCCTGGACCCACTGTAAGTTTTATTTTTGTTTTCAAATTTGAATATATAATGGATTTCATTTTTGGTAAATTGAGGAGTATGTGAAATATTAATGTTTTGTACACAAATTGAAGTATACAGAATTAATTGCAAATAGGGAGGATGTTGAATTTTCTTGAATGTTTCAATATTCCGTGGAAAAAATTCTTGAGGTTTATATAACCTTTCATATTGCCATCTAATTATATCTGAATTATTGATTAAAAATAGATGAGTTTTCTAGAATTTGTTTACTTGTTCTAATTCAGAGAAATTTACAGGCATTTTAACATTGCATAGTAATTAGCCTTCATCTGTGTATATATGTAATGCACTTTGCAATTTATACTGATTTTTTTCTTTGTTTTTTTTCTCAAATTTTAGGGACCTGCTGGACCTTCTGGTAACAATGGACCCCCAGGACCCCCTGGACCACGTGTAAGTTCCAATTTACTTTTTCATTTGTGTCATACTGATACACAGTACAACAGTTATTGATATATAACAAGAAGTAAAATGCATATTTAATGCACAGAACAAAGGTTCTGCTAACCTTAGTAAATCGTGTTGTGCTGCATTAATTGTCTTAGTAGACACACTTAATCTAAAAAGGTACCATCGTTTCAAGTGCAGGATGCATCAAAAATGTGTTAAATTCTCTGATAATGGAATCATTTTCCATTCAAATGAACAGGTGTAGGTTAACCAAAGGTACCTCATTTTTTCTGTAAAGAAATGAATTGATTATTACTCTCTCTCTCTCTCCTTCATGTTATCTTGCGTATAAATCTGACTGATAATCTTGCCTCCTTGTTAATCTGTTTAGGGAAACCCTGGTATGGATGGATTAACTGGTCTGCCAGGTATCCCAGGACCCCCTGGACCTCCAGGAAAGTCTGGCTCCATCGTTGCCTCATCTGCCCAAGTTAGCTCCTTCAACAAGGGACCCTCTCTTGCCGGATACCAGTACCCACAAGCCCAAGCCGCTGTAAGTCCGAAATCTCTTACTTTGACTAAGACAGTCCAAATGATAATGGAGAATCTGCTCTCGTACATAAATTCTTCTCTTCTTCTGCTTATGAATTATTGAAGAAACATTTTTATTACGTCCTAGAAATCATTAGAAATCAAATAAATAAGTAAATAAATCAATAAAATTACATTATTGATATTAAAATAATCCAACAAGAATATTTAACAGAAACAGATACAAAAATGACAATGACATGCTATCACATTTCTATTCATCACGTAGATGACTTTTGAGTTATATGTAAGTGAACATTACAATTTTAAAAATTTTAATCCCACTCCTGACATCTTTATTTCAGGGCTCCCCAGGACCCCGTGGACCCCCAGGACCCCCAGGATCAAGGGTAAGTCATCCTTTTATTTTCTTACTTTAAAATCTTCTAAATTTAATCACACATATCTAAGGCAAAAAAAGCCCAACTGTGGTAATTTTTTATGAACAATATTCTTAATCGCTGTATTTTATCACAATACAGTAGAATTGATTATCATACATGTCTATCATGTATTTTTTTAATCAATTGAAATAAAAAGATAAAAAACATTGAAGTAATTTGACTATTCTTTTTGCTCTTGCTTTCAAGGACCACTTTTTATGAGTGAATCTAAAAAGTTAAAACCATAAGAGTAATTTCACCATCTATTTTCGTTTGCTTTCAGGGACCCCAAGGTTTGACTGGACCTGCTGGACCTTCTGGAGAGACTGGATCCCCAGTAAGTTACTCTTACATTTCTTCTCTCAGTTCTACACAATATTTTGTTTAACTTCTAACCTGTGAATGAAACATATATGTATGGACATGTGTACAATTCATTTAGTAGTTTTAAATGATGAATTTAAATAAAAGAGTGTCATGTTCAATTTATATCGCCTTGATATAGCTGAAAAAAATAACTGAAAAAAATAGAGAGACACCGGTCATATAATATATATTTTTTCTTGTCTTGTAGGGTAACTCTGGACCCCCAGGACCCCCTGGACTCCCAGGACGCCCCGGATCTGATGTAAGTAAAATGCCTCTTTCTACCCTTCTCTGTGGATGAAAATTTGTTTTATATGAAACGATGTTTGTGTAACTTGTGGACTTTGAATCTACAGGTCAGAATGTATTATTGAGAACATATGCTGGTCATTCATCCTAGATTTGCTAAAAGAATTAGAGATTTTTCTTTGTTGAAATTTATTCAGTATACAGTCCAATGTATGCATATCTGATATAAGTCAATAAACATAAAGAGATAAATATATTTATGAAGAAATATAATTTGAAGAAAATGTTAAACATTATTGTCTTTTCATTCAACTATTGTGTTCTTGTTGTTAATTTCATGGTCTTGATTGAGCATAAATTTTTCTTTCAATCCAGGGAGATGATGGTGCCCCAGGATCTCAGGGACAGCGTGGACCCGCCGGTACCCCTGTAAGTTGCTTGATTTGTAACCTCCCCAAACATTCGAAAGGACTTTATATCCTATCTGTGCATGATGAATTAATAAAAAAACTCTCAGATATGTCACATTGTGAAAGGGGTTGAATAATGGGAATCTAAGATATTTTTGTAGCTAAGTGTAAAAGTGAAATTACAATTGTATTTATATAGATTATTCATTTGACACACCTTTACGCAGATCATGCTGCACGTTTGATTTTCATGCATATTCCATCTGTTGGAGAATCTCATTTGTATGATACTTGTTATGAATGTAGAATTACTTGTAATTGAGAAACTGTCTACAATACACCTGTCGTTTCTTTGCTTACCAGGGATCACGTGGAACCCCAGGACTTCCAGGAGCCCCAGGAATGAAGGGACATCAGGGTCTGCCCGGTATGCCCGGAGCTAAGGGAGAGCGTGGAGAGAGTGGTGACCGTGGAAGCGATGGAAGCCCAGGAGCCGTTGGTGCCCCAGGACCCGCTGTAAGTTTTCATCTCCCATCTCATCGCTTTTTTTCATTCCTGTTATTTTATTAGAACACAAAATTATTCTTTGATAATGATGATAATGATAATGATAATAATAATAATGATAATAATAATGCAATTTATATAGCCCCAAATCCACTCTGTGGAGTGATAATTGTGGGAAATTAAAATTTAGTAGGAATATAATGTTTCCGACTATTAGATTATAATTTGTAATATATCAACTCATGGAAAATAATTCTATTGATTTCTCTTTCAATATGACAGGGACCATCAGGACAGCCTGGTGAACGTGGACGCACTGGACCCGCTGGACCACAGGGAGACCGTGGAGCAGATGGAGCCTCTGGATCCCAGGGACCTCCAGGACCCACCGGACCCGCTGGAGCCCCAGGAATGCCAGGAATCGCTGGTGCAAAGGTAGGATACTTTCTTAGTCATGTTAAATATTCTCATTGTCCTAGAGAATATGTAATATTAATCAATGTGGAAAGAAGATATTTCCTTTGTCATGAAAACTCATTCTACTTTCCATGTAAATGTACCATACTCTGTCCACTTTCTTCTCTATTGTATATTTTATTGTGTTTAATCTTGCATGCATCACCACATACATTCAAAATGAGATAACTGGACAAATAATCATGATGTAAGATGTAGTTATTCCTATTTTGAGTAAAACCAATCCCAAACTGGATGAATAGATACTGATGCAACATCTACATTTTTATTGATTTAGGGAGATGCTGGATCCCCAGGAGCACGTGGACCCCCAGGACTTCAGGGAGCCCGTGGAGAGCGTGGAGCTGAGGGATCACAGGGACCTACTGGAGCCACTGTAAGTAGCCCTTCTCACATTCAGAAGCTTAAATTTGTCATAGGTTATAAGTGAATGACATTTTGTGGAAGAAGTCACTCAAATAGTTTAATATAAAGTGACATTCCCATCGAAAGTACAAAATTGTATTAACAATTTCATATATATTTCAGTTCATTTTCAACATTCACCATGGTACTTCAGTTGTTCTTTTAAATAACCATGTCAATTTGAGATAAAATATGTGTATCAAGCCTAATTTCATGAGCTTACATTTAGTTGTTGACTAATGAATACTGAATACAGTCAATCCAATACTATGTAGTACAAAAGGATTATCTAAATCTTGCTGGAAATGGTTAGTTTGAGGATTTGTTAGTATATTTAATTGTATGAGGCATTCTTATCTTCAAAATAAAGATACCAAAGTTGAAATTTCTACAATGAAGTATTCCTTCTTTTTCAAAATAAATCTGCATCTTCTTCTTGTCCTTTTTTACCTGTAGGGTGTCCCAGGACGTGATGGAAGCAATGGAGCTAAGGGATCACAAGGACCACCAGGAGCCCAGGGAACCCCAGGATTTGCTGGAGCTCGTGGACCCCCAGTAAGTTGTGCTTTTATTTTTTATTTCATCAATTTCAAGGCCTGGGGTATGGACTGAATTGGTCTCTTCACTTGGCACTTACTGAAATTTAGAGATCATAAAACACACAACATTTGTTTTAGAACAGTGATTCTCAAAATGTAAGTGTCAAATTGAAAATGCTTAAATCATTAAAAAAAAGCCACTGGAAAGTACATATAGTTAATTATATTTTGGATATTACAAAATGATGTACATTTTATTAGTGCACCAGAGTTGAATTTACTTTGACGTGCAAAGAAATCACCTTACCACACTTTTATACATGCACATTGTCCATGGCTCTAAACTTCTAAAGAGACCATTCTCAAATTGTTTACTTGTATAGGGACCCGCTGGAAGCCCAGGACCTTCTGGATCTAAGGGAGACCAAGGAAACCCAGGACAGCCTGGAGCTCAGGGAGAGACTGGACCCACTGGACCTCGTGTAAGTTTCAATTGGTTGCTTTTCATCTTTGTTCTAACTTAAAGATTACAAGGTGCTATTTGTAATTAGCGCGATAAAGTAATATATATTAATGTTATTATTAGTATTATTATTATTATGAGATTGTTATCAGCTAAGATGTCTTTGGCCCCAAAATATGTCTAGATGGAAAAAAAAATGCTTATATCTATTTTGAAAGAAATAGAAAGAGAATGACAGAGAAATACTTAGAGAGGAAGATGGAAATGTAGAATGGAAGATTGAGAGAGAGAGAAAAAAATCAAGATTTAATATGTATACTAACTCTCAAAAATCATTTTATATTTTATGCCTCCTACATAAGGTGGTACCAGAGGCATATGTAGGTGCTGTAAATGGTAGATTTTCATTTTTCTGTAGGTTATTGTTGCGAATGCCTTTTGATGAGTGTCTTACACATTCCTTCTCTTTTAACTTCACAGGGTGAGACTGGACCTGCTGGAGCCCCAGGAGCACAGGGAGAGAGCGGAGAGAGGGTCAGTATCAAATCTTTTATTACACCCATTTATACTTCCTTGATTTGAAGTTAGTAAAATACACATTTCATAGACTTTAAACCCAAGTTACGTGATCATTTGATTAAATATTTCTGAAAGTTGACCAAACTGTCTGAAAATGAAAACCTTACAAACAAAGTTCTTTACTCTTCCGCTATTTGGCTTTTATATTGAGGATTATATTTTCCTCAAAAGATATATTTTTTTTTTCATTTTTCAGCACGTTGCTTTTATAATTGATTGTTATTTTGTTTAAAAAATTTAAGAACCACTGATATTATTATTATCTATTCGGCAAATTCAATACAGTTAGAGTGTAAGTAAAAAAAATTAAAAGATACAAGAATTCGGCCTATGATAAATTATTGTTTTGCTAAATGATGTATGTCTTCTCTGTTTACAGGGACCCCGTGGAAGTATTGGACCTGCTGGACCACCAGGAGGTGTAGGAGAGCGTGTAAGTAAAACCTACAGATATCCTTATTTGTTGTTTCAAATAGTTCTTAATAAAAATGGTAGAAATTTTTTTGGATTATTTGATAATGATAATGATAAATTTAATATATATAATTTATGTAAAGCAGGTATATACTCTGCACAGAGCTTGAAGCACTCTTTGTATCAGTTATAATGTCAAAATAATGAATTTTAATGATTTTTTACATCTTTAATTGAATGTTGTATTTACTCATCTGTACATTTGTTTGTCGACAGGGACCTCTTGGACCCCCAGGTATGTCTGGAGCCCCAGGAGCCCCAGGAGCCAAGGGAGACCGTGGACTCCCAGGTGAACGTGGACCTGCTGGAGCTAAGGGATCAGCTGGAGAATCTGGCCGACCAGGAGAACCAGGAATGAATGGACAGAGGGGACTTACCGGACCTCCAGGCAAACAAGGACGTGATGGAAAGCCAGGACCCGCTGGTGCTCCCGGAGAACCAGGAAACTCAGGACCTGCTGGAGCTGCTGGAGCACGTGGATTGCCAGGACTTGTTGGTCTGCCAGGACCAAGTGGACAACGTGGAATTCGTGGAGAGGATGGAGCACAGGGAGCACCTGGAGCACCTGGTATGACTGGAGAGCCAGGAAAGCGTGGAGAACCTGGAGTTGCTGGACCACCTGGACCTCAGGGAGCTGCTGGAGAGAGGGGTAACCAGGGACCTCAGGGAGCTGCCGGCTCCATGGGACCCCCAGGACCACCCGGAGCATCTGGTGATGCTGGAGCACAGGGAGACAATGGACCCCCAGGAGAATCTGGACCACAGGGACCCCCAGGAGCACGTGTAAGTAACCAAACCTCCTTGTGATATTTATAATGTTAATATTTATATTCTGATAAATAGACTTTCTAAAAATGATTCAAGCCAAAGAATTTTGTGTTTTTTCCACTCTTATCCAAAACAACTATGAATATCTTGCCCATGCAGGTATTCAAATTGAATGCTTTTCTTGAAAAAGGCCTTTATCTTATTGATATTCCAACTATGATAGCAATAGTTTCAGTGTGCAGTCAAACTGATCATTTTCGATATCTTTATGCCACCAGGGAGAGCGTGGAGCTCCAGGAGAACGTGGACCACAGGGACTTACAGGACCTCAGGGACGACGTGGAATCAGTGGACGCGCTGGAAATGATGGAGCTACTGTAAGTTTACTTTAGATCCTGAAGATGTTTGAACATTCACAGAAAGTTTTTATCTGCTGGTTGAAGCGTGCAAAATATGTTTAATTTTTGGAGAGAGATATGGCTGTTCCATCACATTGACATTAGGCAAAGCCCTTTTTTGATTGATATTGTATGTTTTCTGGTATGAAGAATATTATATATGATTTGCAAAGGTAATGAAATATTTCTGTGATATCTTATGGTGTCTAGTGAATATATTCAACATAAAAGTATAACTTGACAACCTAAATATCCGACTATAAAAGGAAACTATTGTTTAAGTTTAAGTTTAAGTTAATAAGAACAAACTATTTAGCCTTATAGCACACACAAAGCTAGATCTCATGGACCTGAGTAAAATCGCAAAAGTAACACTGTAATGACACACTGGTGAGTATATTATGAAAATACTCAACTGTGTGTCATTATAGTGTCATGTTACTCAAATCTGTGAGTTCTCGTTATTTGTGTGTAGGTTTTTGTTTATTTTTTTGCAGATAAACTTCTATTACAAAATTCCTTTTAGTTGATTTTCATAAGACGTGTATCATTTCATGAAAATCATTATCACTCAGACAAGACATAAATTCTTTTGACATTTTCATTGCAGGGACCCCCAGGACAGAAGGGAGAGCTTGGACCCCCAGGAAATGTTGGACTTCAGGTAAGATGCTCCTTATTATATCAACAGATTTTTATTTTGACTTAATTGGCAAATAAGTATTCCTGGGGACAACTTCAGTTGGTATTCATAGATATTCATGCCAAAAATTCCTTTGGTCTTCATGGGTTCAGATAGCAAATGACTGATGTAAATTAAAAACAAGGGAAAGATGAATTTGATTAAATCTCATTAAATCAACTAATGCAACAAATGAGCTCAGCTTAGTAGTGGAACTGATGTGAAATCAGTAGCACCTGTATTTTCCTGACCAAACATACAAATTTATTTGATAACAGAGAGGGGCTTTCAATCATTTCGTTCTAAATCACCACATACCAATGTCATTTATATACATTTATATACATTTTTGTGTTTATCTTTGTAGGGACCTCCAGGAGAACTTGGACCCTCTGGACCACCAGGAGCCCGTGGACCACCAGTAAGTTCAAGCTAATGTTTGAAATTATCTTTACAAAGTACTTGAATTATTTGTCATTATAGCACATAAAGTTGGGCCACGAGACTAGAATAATGTGCAGAGAGAACATCTTTATTGAAAGCAGCTTGTGAGATTTTAAGTATGTATGTAAGTGATCCTCATACAATCAAAACATGTCAATGATTGCATTATATATCTTGTTTTCAAATGTTGAATCATTTTTTTAATCCCTTGTGATCCCACCGCTGCCACCAATCTAAACTGTCATACTCCATAGACTGGGATTTATTGCTTGTAACAATTAGTACTGAATTTTACTAAAAATACAATATTTTAGTGACATATAAATGTGACAATTGTAAATTCATTACACATTTTAACTTCTAAATATGTTAAAGATGGAAAGTCATGGATGAAAAAGAAACCTGTGGTGGAAAATAGATGGTATTAGATGATGATGCAATAATTTAATATCACTTTGTTCTCACCCAGGGACCAAGTGGAAGCCCAGGACCTGATGGACCTGCTGGAGCTGAAGGAGACAGGGTAGGTCAACACCTTGCCTTTTTTTTTTAGCAGTGCATTGAAATCAATGAGACATTTTTATGCATTTGCCCACTTCATGTGGTGCCAGAGGCTTTATTTTTTTATTCATTCGCAAATGGGACAAATTCGGCTTCATTTGTTTTCATTCCCAAACACGACAAATAGAGAATCTTTGTGAAGAAGATAGTAATGACAAAGAAAATAGTGACAATTTAAATATTGGTGAATTATTCTGAGATGCAGTTGTTGAAAGACTGGAAAGGAAATTAAAGCAGAAATATATGAAGTGTGATAAACAACTCAATATTAAAACGAAGCAGTACAAATTAAATGCGTTTATATCTTACTGCTGAAGAAGAAGTATGAAGATAGAAGTATGAATGAAAATTATGTGTTTTTTTGTTTTCTTACAGGGACCAGTTGGACCCATGGGACCCAGCGGACCTTCTGGAATGCCTGGTGAAAGGGTGAGTTAAGACATCTTTCTTTCTGATATAAATTTCTGAGCTTGCATTCTTCTAAACATTGTCCCCCTGCTGGCATTCCT
Organism: Temnopleurus reevesii; assembly: GCA_036244855.1. Classification (NCBI taxonomy): domain Eukaryota; kingdom Metazoa; phylum Echinodermata; class Echinoidea; order Temnopleuroida; family Temnopleuridae; genus Temnopleurus; species Temnopleurus reevesii. The sequence continues at coordinate 35,103 of BQKZ01003765.1, forward strand.
AGTAGCACATTTGAAAAAAAATCAAACTGTAGGTTCCACATTCATGGACATAAAAAACAATTTCATGTTTTCATATAGAATAACTGTGTGCCAATAATGCATTTGTTCAGTGCATGAAGAAACCCTATTATCTTGCATTATGAAATGCAGGACAAGAACAAAGTTTGTGTACTTAGTATTTTCTAAATTTTTTAACTGACGGTGATTATCAGTATGAATTTATTTCGTCCTCCTTGAGCTAGGAATACAGTATTCTTTTATATAATTTATTGATGTTATGTAATGCATCATTTGAAAAAAGAATGTATCATATTTAAAAATGTGTAAATGTTTTCATTTTTATTACAGGGAGACAATGGAGAGTCTGGACCTCCTGGAGCACCTGGACAACGTGGAGACCCTGTAAGTATTTCGGATGTCCCCTATTGTCCTTTGATGAGACCTCTTTTATTCTAGGAACTATAAGAATCTTCTTCATCCTTCCCTGTTATGTTGTGCACAATTTCACAATATAATTCGGCTTTTACAGCTCGCATATTTATCCAATGAGATAGCAAAGAGTAATTAGTGATATTATATCATTAGATTGTTTAATATTTACATATTTTTCCCATCTTTAATTTTTAAAAAATATGCAGAAAAAGCCATCTGCATCCTGTTATTCGAAAGGCGTTTGTGGAAGTCATATATTTTTAGTCCTCTATCGTAAATACAAAAATTCTTTAAAAAAAATAAACTTGAACTAGAAATATTCCTATGTGTAGTGATCACATTGTTCATGTAAATTTGTGCAATTAATTCCAAATTTTTAATCTCTCACAGGGAGATCAAGGACCACAGGGATCACCTGGAGCACAAGGATTTGCTGGAGCACCTGTAAGTTAATCTTGAAGGAAGTGCTAATACATTGAATTCATTACATTACATGGAGCAGCAGTTGAAAGTTTAGTACACATGTATAAATGACCAAATGACACAAGTGACAACAAATTTGAGTGCACTTTCATAACATTGCTTTAAATCAATAACTATGTCTTATGCACTGTCTATCTAAGCTTAAGAAGCTTAGTTATACTACGATTCATTCACGTTTAGCAAATGAATAATGTATTATTCAGAATTGCATTTTTACTTATTGAACATTATGGTATATGTAATGCGCCTCGACATGTGTTTCAGTAGGTAATATTGGAGAAAGAAATTGTTTAATTTTTGAAATGTTGATTGCAAAAAAGCCACCACAGATATTGGTACCGTATTTTACATGATGCTTTTGAGGTGTAAACTGGCATTTATTTTAACAAATTTTAAAGATGCCGACATGGCCAAAATTCCCACTCTTTGTGATGTGCATTCATAGTTGAATAAATTATTGTTTAAAATTTCCCAGAAATGCTAACAAGATGCGAAACTTTTCCCGAAATGCAATAAATTGAAATATTATTGGCTCATACATTTTTCTCCTTGCATTGTCATGAACATGTAGGGCCGCCCTGGAAACCCAGGACCAGCTGGAGAGCTTGGACCCACTGGAGCTCGTGGAGAGACTGGACCCCCAGGCCCATCTGGACCTACTGGAGACCCTGGCCCACAGGTAAAATCTATCAGGGCTTATCATCTATATTAAATCACAAAGAAATTTGATTGATATTCAATACCATTGAATTGATTTTAATTGAATGAATGAATACGATATTCTGTTTGCTCTCTCTTGATGTGTTAAGACTTGACTCTAAGAAATGCAAAAAAGGGAATTATTTCAAAGATCAATAAGAGAAATAATAACATGGCCCTGTACAATGAATAAGATATAGATGAATGTTGACCTCAATTTTGTGCATATTTACTGGGATAGTTTTCTTATCTAAATGTACGCATCTGAACTTGTCGCATGTTGACAGCAATTTCTTGCATCATCTCTGGAATATTTGTTATTATGACATTCATCATGCATACTTACTTAACCAATTATAAATCTTCTTCCATTTAGGGACCTCTTGGAGCCCCAGGAGCACAGGGAGAGCGTGGAGAGACTGGACCTCAGGGACCATCTGGACAACCTGGACCCATCGGAAGCCTTGGAGCTCCTGGAGCACAGGTAAGCATCTTCTCTTCAAATCAAACCTATCCATCGTGGCCACCCAAATGAAAAAAGGGGTTGACTGTACACAGGTGACCTCTACAGACAAGTTCTATAAACCCCATTTTCGACTAGAGGGAACCAATTTACAGTTTAAGTGGCCACTATAGACAAGCGGTCACCATAGACAGGTTGCCTGAAAGACAGGTTTGACTGTAGTTGTAAATTTGAGTTATCTGCTGACTTTGTATTAACTTCACCTGTTTTTATGAATAAAACAATGAAGATAAGATTTCATTTGGGATGAAGAAAAACTTAGGAATTTGTTTGGTAAACAGTCAGTAATGTAAAAAAAACATTTTTTAAAGCATCCTTTCACAATTTTTGTTCCTTAAAACTATTCAAAACATAAAATATAGATCAAGCTCCCCTCTCTTTGGTAGCTAGATGTCGTGCTATTTTGCTGTCTTTTGAATCTATTGTCATATGAAATGTATATCAATTTATTTGAGAAAATGTTTGGTCTTTCATTACAGGGACCACCTGGACCTCCCGGAAACTCTGGTAACGCTGGTAGCCCAGGACAGCCTGGTATCCGTGGAGAGCCTGGACAGACTGGACCCACTGGACAGCCTGGTCTTGCTGGAGCCGCTGGACCCCCAGGAGACCGTGGAGACAAAGGAAACGATGGACAATCTGTAAGTTAACTCCAGGCTCCTTGAATTGTACACATTTCTAGAGATGAAGCTGTGTATAATTGATCATGCTTTTGTATCATATTTGGAATTCATATTTGACAAAGCTTTCTATTAAAAAATCATTAGCTGTGTACTTGGAAATCAATGAAAAATGATATTTTAAAGTAATAAACAAAAAAATATATATTAAATATTTTTATTTTGTCAAACAAACTATTGACAGCCACTACATTTTGGCTTTTCTTTCTAATCAATGAGATTTTCCTTGTTTGCATATCTGGCATTCATTTTTTAAGTAGTCCCTTCATAGGAAACAGTATGGGGTATTATGGAACATTATCTTGCCTCGCTAATATGGAACATTATATTCCCTTGCTTTACAGGGACCTGTTGGACCTTCTGGACCCCCAGGACCCCCTGGACCCTCTGGAATCCTTGGTCTTGCTGGAGGTGTTGGACCCCGTGGACCCTCTGGAGCACCAGGAGCACCTGTAAGTACACAATCTGGTATCCTATGTTATCCAACTCTCTCAACATTTCATGTATTGGACACATGTTCTTTCATGTGGAACGCTTGTTCTGAATCAGAATGTTTGCTTTAAATCAAAAGAATTTTTATTATATAAATCATTGCAGCTAAATTGTGGATAATAATTCAACAGAAGGAAATCTGGTTCTAGAAAATTTAGGAATATTCAAATTTTTTAACACGTATTCTTTCTTTTTTTATTTTTTCTCTCTTCTTTTTGTACAAAATAACCATCATAAAAAGAAAAAAAAAATATCCTTTGTTACTATGGAAAATTTTGGGTTTGATCATCTTGATCATCTTGATCATCTTTTTTTTTTGCCTTTTCATGACAGGGAGAACCTGGAAGCCGTGGACCCGCTGGAAAGTCTGGAGATAGGGGATCTCCCGGAGCCGTTGGACCTCCAGGAAACCCAGGACCCGCTGGAGAGAATGGAATGCCCGGAAGCGATGGAAACGATGGAGCCCCAGGACCTCAGGGATCACGTGGAGAGAAGGGAGACACTGGACCAGCTGGAGCCAATGGATCACCAGGAGCACCAGGACCAATTGTAAGATTCCTTATCAATTCCAAGCCATCTTCTTTCTTTCCTTTTTAGACTAAATCTTCATCGAGAAACATATGAATATCTCTGTACATTGTATGTGAAATACATTTGAAAACTATGACTGTGTGCCCTGTGGATCAGCTATGAATTCTGCCACAATTCAGCAGTTTTTTGTTTTTAGTCCACTTTTCTGTAAAGTTTTGTTTAAAAAAAAGATATTTAATTATGAAGCACAGGTCCAAACTTTTCAATGTAGTGTAAGTTCCCCCAAATTGTTGACCTTTTGTTCTTTTTTTATCGATCATTGTTTCTAAATTGATGATTATTTTTCTTTCTTGTCTGTCTTGCGCAGGGTGCCCCCGGACCTGCTGGATCTGCTGGACCCCGTGGTGAGACTGGAGCCGCTGGTGCCCCAGGACCCCAAGGACCTACTGGAGCTCGTGGATCCACCGGACCTGCTGTAAGTTACACAAAATTATTTACCTTTGTTCATCTCTTTATTTTTCTTCTTATCTATGAGTTTTTTTGTGATCCATACATTTGACACACTTCCTACCATTCTCGGGAATGAATGATGATTTTATAATTAGATATCCATTATAGGAGAAAAGTGCTCACCACAAAAGAGTACCAAAAAATCTGTAGTGAACATGGTCTGAGTTAAAGAATATTTCCAGGTGATGTTTTCCAGTAATTAATTGTAGAAAAATTCTAAATCTTAACCACAATGAACATATCAATAGTTGGGGATCCCTCATAAACAATACCAACAACATTGAATGCATTTTAAAATGCTTAATATAAATAAGGATTTATTTAATAGTGACCAACTGACAGTACCAACAATAAAATGTAAATTCTGGCTAGCATTGAGTGATAACATTTGGATCAGTGGATAGTTTGTAAGTAAAATATGTATAAGTTAGTCCAAGACTTGAAATTCTTCCTGGGTACTATATGACAGGGACCCGCTGGACCTGCCGGACCCGCTGGAGAGCGTGGAGAGACTGGACCTGCTGGACACAAGGGACATCCCGGAGTTCCTGGACTTCCAGGTCTTGCTGGAGCTGCTGGACCCATGGGAGAGCCTGGTGCACCTGGAGAACAAGGATCACAGGGAGCTAGGGTAAGTCTTTTTTGCTTCATGTCTTGAGAAGTATATCAAATTTATATGAATGTGAGACTTGAAAGGATCTATCAAAAAGGTTGTTAGGACTGGCTGACTTCCCTGGTTCGATGATTGTTTTATATTTCTGTTTTTAAAGTTCAAATATTCAAAGTTGTTGCAAATTATTGCAAGTGATAAGTATGTATCATGAAATCGCTCTCAAGTCAGTTCCATAAATGATTAAGATGAAGGAGAAGATCTGTTAATGACCTGATCTATCTGATGAAAAATTTTCACTGATGGCATAGCTCATATACTTTATTGTCCTCAGAAATTTATGTTTTTATAGGTGTTTCTTCGAAATTTATTCACTGATTGAAATAATTGCCCTTTACAGGGATTGCCTGGTGCCCGTGGATCAAATGGAAACGATGGACCCGCTGGACCCCGTGGATTTGATGGACCCGAAGGACCCCGTGGACCCCGTGGAGAATCTGGTGGATCTGGACCCCCAGGACCCCCAGGACCTCCTGGACCCCCTGGACCTCCCGGCCAAGTCCAGTCCTCATATGGCATCAGATACCCAGCCATGTCTGGTGGCAAGGGACCTAGCCCTTACGGTTATGCTGTAAGTTTGGAATTTTCTTTGAATCAATCTGTACAGTTAAGACTTCTCAATCAATGTGTCCACTTATAAATATCTTTTAAATGCCTCAACATTTGAATCGAGAAGCTTTTTGACCTCATTTTTTTCTTAAAACTTTCTATGCATCTCTCCTTAAGCTGGTAACCATGACCATAAATTACCAGGAACTCAAATGCACCTGAAGAATTAACAAAGAGTGCAATGAGCTCTTTCAATATTAATTATTATGCCTCCGCCACCGTAAGGTGGTGCAGGAGGCATTATCAATGCTTATAATGCTCGGTAAGCGTGTGCGTATTATCTTCTCTTAGTTACTTATAATGTATATGATCCTCCATTGTCTCTCTTAGTCACAATCCATTCATCTTGCAGTGCCATTGCCCATTTAATATTCCTAATACATCTCAATGTCCCCCCTTGCCTTACAGTACAGAGACGATAGCAAGGATGACTCCATCATCATCAAGGATGCCGAGCTGATGGCCGCCATCAACTCCCTGAGTGCCCAGATCACCTCCATCAAGACACCACAAGGAACCTCCAAGCAGAACGCTGCCAGGTCCTGCAGAGACATCTTCCTCAACAACCCTGATGCAGAGAGCGGTGAGTCAAGTTTCGCTCCTAACCTTCCTGCATTTGAAGAGCCTATTTTTGCAAAAGGGGTCGGGTCAATTTTCAGGACCATAAAGACATGTTTGCTGTGCTAGTTGAAAGACATAGGTAACTTAACATCGAAATTACCATATTTTCTTCTTATTGAATTAATATTATATTTTTGTAGTAGACTCTAAAATGCAATTTTTAATTCATAGGGCTAGATAAAAATATGAGTTGCTAAATCTTAATTGAACAATTGAAAAATAATTTAGCCCCTTTTCTGCATGAGCTCTGCTTTTGTCCATGCTAGGTATTTGTAATGAAAGAATGCAGACCCATAATCTTTTTCTTCGTCCATTACTTTTGGATATATTGTATCAAACTCTATGAAAGACGATGATTATTAAGAATGTAAAAAACTCATGATTCCATACAGGGAAAAGATTTTTGGGACTGAATTGATAAATCATGCTTGAAGGTGAAAGGGTACTGAAACTGCTAAAAAAATGTTCAAAAAGTGAGCTGTGTCAAAATTATCTTCAAGCATTCATCTGTTGTGCAGTACAATAGCTCTCGAAAAAAATTATTGAAGTTTGCAAACCTCACATTCACATTACTCCTTTGGCTGGGATCCATTTCAATAATTTCACAAAGGAACTGAAAAGGCCATTTATATATATAAAAAAAAACTAATCCACTGTTGACTGTATTTGCTTGTGTTCTTGTAGGAGACTACTGGGTTGATCCTAAACTTGGATGCTACGAGGATGCCATCCTTGTCCATTGTGATGCTGATACTCAAGCTACCTGCCTTAGCCCAGTCAACCTCCAGAAGGTTAGTGTTCCATCAATTCAGATCTAAGTTGATTTTAGTGAACCACTTTGTTACAGAATTTAACATTGTTAACCGAAATGTGAGCATATCTCTGGAATTGTCCACTTGTCATTACAATTGAAAATTTCGACTAGTCTGAGTCCGATTAAACAAGAGTATGAAATGGTGTATTTTCATAGTTTTCATAGCATTTTCTTCATTGATTAGTACAATAGAAGCTCAGTATAACGAGTTTCCATCTTGGATCCTTCAAAAATATCTTGTTTTAGCTGTGTTAAAAAAACAATAAGTTATTAAAAGATGGAACCAGAATATTTACCTGTTTATACCAGATATTTTGCGATATCAGATCTCTTTATACAGAGTTTCCACTGTACATTTTTTTCCCATTACTTACTTTTTAGACATAACCTAAAAATAATACTCTTTTTCCTCCCCCCGCCTCTTCTCTCTCATCAGGTTGGAAACAACACTTGGTACACCAACTCTGCCAACAAGCTCAAGCGCGTCTACTATTCCAGCATGGAGGGAGGCAGCAAATTCCAGTACATCGAGGATGAGCACACTCAGCTCACCTTCCTCCGTCTCCTCTCCACCACTGCCACCCAGACGGTCGAGTACTTCTGCAAGAACGTCCGTGGAAACCCCATCTTCCTCACTGCCTCCGAAGTTGAATTGGTCCACGATACATCAAGCAAATTCTTCTACGAAACACTTGAAGATGGCTGCTCAGTAAGTTATAGCTTTGTTTTTATTGTTAGAAACCTAAAGATGTGCTATTCATTTGGTTATGTTGCTTTACCAATTCTCAATTCTACCTCAGTTTGTGGTCTTGTTGATACAGCCAGACATGACAATAACATTGAGGGGGAGGCATTTTCTTTGAGGGATCAGAATTTAGGATATTTTTAATGAATATTGTAGCATTTGTAACGGTGTCTTTCAATTTTTTTTATTGCAATGAGAATTAATTAGTCCTAACACAATTCCAATTCAGTGATTAAACAAGATGCCATTCAGTGATATATTATTTCATCTGTCTCAAACTTGAACATTTCTAGTCCACATTATCTTTCTTTCATAGATGTTCTTTTGATTCATGCCCTATGTCTCCCAATTATTCATCAACTAATGTTGTTTTTCTATTTTTTTTTCTTCCCCCTCAACCAGGAGAGCTCATCAGAATGGGGCAAGTCTGTCTACCGATACACCACCAAGAAGACAACACGCCTTCCACTCATTGATTTTGCTCCTGGTGAAGTTGGCCATGAAAACCAGCAGTTCGGTCTGGACATGGGACGTGTGTGCTTTTCATAAAAAATCCTAGTTTTTTAAAAATAATGGATTCGTAGCTAACGGACTGATGCCAAGTACGACTCCCATGCAGCCTACCCTCAACTAAGTCTAATTATCTCTATTGCGTCCCTCTCTCGTTTTTTCGGCCAGTATGGCGATGATTACCAGTGCAGATCTGGTCCCAGTTTTGTGTGATTGTCTCCAGATCTTCATTCCCGTAGTCACCATCACATTCTTGTCTTTTTGAGGCGGAAGGATAGATTTTTTTATTGAAATGTGAAAGCATGTATTGTACATGAGGAAAAGATTCTGATTAAAACTGAGTAGATAGCGTAGAAGCCTTGGATTAATTTTGCTGCTGCGGAGTACGTGCTGGCATTTTTTTTATATTGAAAATAAATAAAACAAGTCTCTCCACAATAGTTCTTGTTCAGAGATCTGTTTTAAAATTTGTGTATTTTGGTGCTTCATGGGATAATTCATGTACTTAAGTTTTTGATGTCAGTATTCCTCAATAAGGGTCATCGAATCAGAAATCATTATTTTATATCAGTGTGTTAATTTTCTTGTGCTTGGATGGATATAGAAAGTTGAATGTTTGTAAGTTACAGATTAGATCATGAACTAGCTAGACCTGATTGTGTAGCTGTAGTTGTCTAGTATCTGTATTTCTTCAAAATTTCACAACCAGTTGTCAGCTGCCATAACTTGCCTTATGTAGGAAGTCCTAGATAGATAGCTTTCTTTTTTAACATGTTTATAACCATATTCCCATCCAGAGGTATTGTTGTAAGCACTAAGATTTGTACTATCATCATACCCATCAATCGATATGTATATTAGCGTTTTTCTGCATGCCCCTTTTCAAATGGTGCTCTTAAGATAATATAAATATTATACAAAGTTTGTGAATAGTAGGGAAAGTTGGTTTTATCTTGTGATTCCTCAGGAATATTTTCAATCATGTCTTGCCATCAAGATTTTTTTAATGAAACCGAAAACAAAGTCCATGAACGTATGACCGTGAAGAAACCTTATATTTTTATAGAAATTGTAAGGTGAGAGGATTTTATTGCAAATTAAAAAAAATGACCACATGTGTGCTACGGGAATTTCTCTTCTCTGCATTTATTTTGTAATGTGAGTTTTCAGTATGATCAGTGAAGTGGAGTATGGTGTGATATCAGTATGAACAAGTCGTCTACATCTAATTAATTAATAGCCTGAAAAGCAGCAAATCGTTTAATTTTTTGAATATCCCAAAATGCAAGTTCTAAATTCCTTGTATATATGCAATGCCAATATTCCCCTTGTAGATGTTCCTTTGACAAGATCAACATTCTTTAAAAAGTTAATTTAGATATTCTGCTCTCCAATAGATTGTGACTAAAGGAACAATTTGTAACTAAATATGGAGAATGTGCTAATGTATTACTGAACAACATTCCTTCAGGCCACCAGTTTAGGGAATGTTAAGATCAAATATTTAATACGAACCATAAAGTCACCCAAAACATGACCTTAGATAAGAACGTTTTTTTTAAGTTGTATGAAGTGATGTTGTATGTGTTGGATCTGTGAAAGAGAAAGTGAGTTTCAGAATTTCTATGTGGATAAATATTGATGCCTTTAGGTTTGCAGATTGATGTTGTCTGATGGTTGTGATATGTTAAGAGGCAATGATGATATTGGCAATTATAATTGTCAGTGATAATGATGGTGGTGGTGGTGGTGGTGGTGGGTATGATGACAATGATGATTTTTGGAATCAAGGTGTTGATTGTGATTGTGATGATAATCATGAATGTGTTGGTGACTGCAATGAAGATGATTTTGGTGAAGATGAGAGTGAAAGTGATTGTTAAACATGAGAATCAGGATCATGATGGTAATTATGATTGGGATGGTGAGTAAATGATAAGGAGATGATGATGATAATGGGAGTGCTGTAGTGACTTTAGCATCTGGGAGGTTGGAGAATAATGTTCTTGTAATTAAAAAATTGGTGAGGAAGATGATGATGACAAAGATGATCTTGTGAGTTGTAATTGGGAAAGTTTTAAAACCCCTGGTAAAGAGTGGAAGATAATGGCGAGGAGAGTGAGATTCATAATGGCAGTACATGTAGTTGGCAAGGATGATGACTATTGTGATGGTAATGATAGCAGTGATGGTGATGATGATTTATGATGGTGAAATGATGATTTTGCTGGTGGTTTTATTGATGATTTGAACAATTATAATGATGAAAAAAAGGTAATGATGATGATGATAATCGTGATGATTATATTGGTGATGCTACATTTGATAGCATATGATGGTATTTACACCTCATGTATGTTGGAATGGTGATGGTTGTGCTAATTAGGACAATAGTGATGATGATATCATCCTCATCACCACCACCATCATAATTATCATGACTATGATGATGACTAGTCTGATGATGGTGGTGATGGAGGTAATGATAGTGATGTTTTAAGAGGAACAATGAGGTAATGGTGATAAAGTTGATAGTGGCAATGACAAAATAATGGTTACGATGATGGTAGAATGATAATCCTGGTGGTGATGGTGATTCCGGTTGAGATAAAAGTAATGGTGTATTGTAAGGAAAATTCAAGGTTAAATAATGGTTATGGTGATGGTAACAGTGATGAAGACTCAGACTCTGGAAATGATGGTGGTGTTGGAGCTGGTAATAATGATTATTGTAAAATAATTATGCTGGTTGTGGTGATAATGGTGCAGGAGTTTTTCATGATAGTGGAGTTGATGTATGGTAGTGGAGTTGATGTATGATGGCAAATATAGAAATAATTGGCAATAATGATGATGAAAACGATGAAGATAATTATGATGGTGATGATGATGATGATGATGATGATGATGACGATGATGATGAGGATGAGGACGATAATGATGATAAAGAGGATGATGACGACGACGATGATGATGATGATTGTGATGATGAGAATAATGATGATGATGTTAATAATGGTGATGGTGATGATGATGACAATGATGATGATGTTGATGATGGTGATGATGATGACGACACTGATGATAAAGAGGATAATGATGACGACGACGATAATGATGATGATGACGATGACGATGATGACAACGATGATGATAATGATGATGAAGACGATGATGACGATGATCGTGATGATGAGATTAATAATGATGATGATAACAATGATGATGTTGATGATGATGGTGATGATGATGATAATGATGATGATGATGACGACGACAATGATGATAAAGAGGATGATGTGACGACCATGATGATGATGACGACAATGATGATAAAGAGGATGATGATGACGACAACGATGATGATGATGATGATGATGATGATGATGATGATGATGATGATGATGATGATGATGATGATGATGGCACTAATAATAATGATGGGGCGTTGATGGTTATACTGCACGCTGAAAAGAAGAAAAATTTGCAATGTCCCATCTTTCAACACTGGAAACGTCCTTTAGGTTACAATATTTATCATTACTTTTTAAATTGCGCTATCTGTGGGAGTTTGAACCAGCACCATGACGGGTCGCTTCATTGGCAAACAATCTGTCTCTCGGCTTGCATTGAACGAGTATCAAAATGAAATGTAAATCCTGTCAGTAGCCACGAGTGAAAACTTAAACATTCTTTCACGAGAAATTAATCGTCACGGTTGACGGATCAGAGTCTATGTTTGTTGTCTCATAATGATCCACCCATCGGTCAAAAGCAACGAGCAACTAAGTCGGTTAACTGTCAGTCTTAGAATACAGTGGTATTTCATGGCACAGGTTCTAATTAACCTAGGTCGAACCACACAACTGCCACTTTTTTAAACACAGATATTTGATAAAACAATGAATTTTAGATAATAAAAGGTGTTCCCAGTGTTGAATTACTTTCCACACCGTTTAAAGATGCGAAGTTTCACTCTTTTTTTTCTTATTGTGTTGGGGTGGTAATTGGAATATTTGAAGTGCTTCTGCTGACAAGCGAAGCACAAACAAAAACAGAATAAAAACAAAACAACAAAGAAAAAAAAGAAAAACGTGTGCATTTGTGCACTAACTTTGACCTAGGGGTGGGGGTGGCTCGAGCCCCACAGGCCGTCCATTACTTTTTGTATGTTGCACAGACTGACGGACAAATATATATATTCGGGGCTATCATAATCCTCGGCCATTAGCGAAGTTTATAATAATAATAATTATATAATGGACATGATCGAAAAGAAAAGTAAAAAGGGAACGCAAAATTAGTTTGGGACCTCCTTTTACTAATTTAGCATTTCAGCTCTTTAGGGGTGAAGAAATACTGAGGACAGGGGCGCACCTCATCTTGCGCTGAGTCCCCCCCCCCCCTAAGAGAAGTATAGGAGGGGTGTATAAATTTAATCGGGATCTTGGGTTATCAGTTCCGTACACACTAAGAAATTAGGGTACAGTTAGGGTCCAAAATCACACAAAGTCACTAATTTGAACCCCGGCATCCCGCCGTCATCCTCATTATACCCTACGAGGTTCAAATTAATCCCATGTGATGAAAGCTGGTACGAAGGGTACAACGTTGTACCCTCTCGATTTGAAACTAGTGCAGAATGCAGACCCCACTCTCTATACGTGATCGGAAATGAATGCTGATTTTGTTCTTATTTTACCTTTAGGAACTCTATTTCATACGTAATAGATTTAATTT